>VXAC01008441.1:85819-218821 GCA_013399225.1 Rhipidura dahli
AAAAAAAAAAAAAAAAGAAAAGAAACAAAATTCTGCAGTATAACGACATTACAAAAGGACTTTCTGTCCAGAAAGAGATGTAAGAAGGCATTGCATCCTTCAGGGAAATATCAAAGTGAAGCTAAAAGCATTAGAAGTATGAGGCAATTCTACAACTTCAGAAGTTTCTCAGTAACATCTGTGCTTCTGTAAAACATTCATACTCCTGGGATTCAATGAGGAAGACAACCATAATCAAGGCCTGTGTACGACATAACAGGGACTTTTCAGAAAAGGTGGGCGGATGGTGTCGTTCACTGACAGTGACACAGCAACCTAATCACCCTCTGGAAGCGACAAAGCCAGTGCACAGAGAGGGGTGTGAATTCACAGCTCATCTGCTCCTCAGCACTCGTTTTTCAGGTAGATGCTCCTCCATGCAAGGTGCTGCTGGTACCTGCCCCTGCACTGGATCTGCCAAACTGAGCATTCCCTAATTCACATCAGCAATCCCCTGGGACAATCTCACGCCCACTGCACAGCCAGTTTGTGCCAGCTCTGCTGATGTTGCCTGACCAAAGGTGCCCGTGCTCAGGCAAACCCTTTCTTCCAGCAAAGAGGAAGGGGCAGCAGCCTCTGGCACAGGAGCACTGAGGAACACCTGCATCTGTAGCATCCTCTGTCTGCTCAGCTGAACCTGCAGAGGGGCATCTGTCCAGGGCCTCTCTGCACCTTCTGTGTGAAGTCAGCTGCTTCACACAGAGGAATTCAGGGCGTTAGCTGATGTGCTCTCAGTTCACACCCTGGTTTACTTGCTACTAATTGTTTACATGAGCTTTGAGTCAACTTTTCTGTTTTTTCCCTTCTCTCCCTAGAACAGCAAATTTGCTATCAGCAATTCAGGCAATACAGTGTCTCCTGGATACGACGAACATACAGATGTCCCCCTGCAAACCCCAGATGAGTGGCCACCATTCTGCTGTTTATTACAGTAACGCATTCCAGCATTTGAGCCAGCAGAGATAATTGAAAAAAACCGAGCTGAGCAGGCCTGTTATACTCAGTCAATAAATGTACAGCAGTTTTGTCATTTTACAGAGCTGCATCTGCTGTTACATCAGAGATTCTTTGGGAGAGTTGAAATACCAAATCCCAGGCTAATATATGTAGGTCTGACTCCCCTGTGGTCAGCTCTGTTCACATCATCTGCGAGTCTAAAAAATATTCAATCCCAAAATGTTAAACTCTCAGAGGATCACACAGGACAATTCAGGTTGGAGGGCAGCCCAGGAAATCTCCATGTGCAACCTGCTGCTCAAAACAGTGCCAGCCTGAGGTCAGACCAGGTGGCTCAGAGCTTTGTCCAGTCAGGTCCTAAAAGCTTCCAAGAATGGAAACTTCACAGCCCTTCTGGCAGCCTGCTCCACTGCTTGAGAGTCATCCTAGGGGACTCGGTATGAATCTCTCTTGTACAGTTTATGTCTGCTGTCTCTGATCCTTCCACCACTTTCAGTGAAGAGTCTGGCTCTGCCTTTTGGAGCCTTTACTGTTACAGGGCTTTTTCTTCCCAGATGAAGAGTTTGTATTGATCCTTATTGAATTTCGTATGGCTCCTGCTGGCCTTTCAAGGTCCCTCGGAATGGCTGGTCTGCCCTCAAGCTACAGACAGATAGCACCTGGAAATTGGTGTCACCTGAAAACTTGACAAAAGTATGCTTCATCCCTTCCTCCAGGTCACTGGTAAAGGTCACAAACAGGACAGGTCCCAGAGCAGAAGCTGGAATACTGCACTCGTTATATGCCTATGAGTATGCCTGGGATCAATGAGCTAAATCATCTGATTGAGTTCTCTGTCCATTCAGAATGTAATGTCCCACACTAGACAGAGCGTTATCTAGGAGACTGATGAAAGTCCAGGCAAATGACAGGGAGGTTCCTCACCCACCCACAAATCCTGTTGGCTCATCATTGAAGGCTATCAGGTCAGGCAGGCGTGTTTCCTCAATCTGTGCTGGCTGCTCCTGACCACCTTCTCCTCCTTGTGTCCACAAGTGTGTCCCGGGAAGAACAGTTACCTGATGTACAGACTGCAGAAAATACACATAACACTGGAAATTCCCGTTCAACACCAACCGTGGGCTGGCTGGTGCCAGAGAGAGCCCTCTCCTAGCTGAGCAGGACCTACCCACTAATACAGCTCAGCCAAAAGGTGTGATGGAACACTTCCATCAGAGAATCACTTGGAAAGAGTTCCTAATTAACACATAAAACTTAGTATACTGGTTTAGGCAATGAATGCACTTTATCAACTGCCTCAAGAAGAGACATACAAAATCATTTTTTGGAAATCTTCTTTCTACCCTAGAAATTGCTGTTTCTTATACAACATCCCAAATTTTGATGTATACTGCAGCTTGTTCATAGAGCTGTATAATTTTTAAAACAGATGGGGCTTGTTTAGTTACAAAGCTCTTGAGTATGCTGGTTTTAAATACAAATCTGGAAAATTTCCACCTAATTTGTGCTGCAAATTTAGCCTGATTTCACAGCAGCTGGATATGATTCTCTAATTCATGTACTCTCCAAACACGGCCTGTACCTGCATATGCACATTGATCTTCAAGACAGATACAGAGCCACAGAATGCAAATGTTTCCTCAGTGTACACATGGGACAACATTACTACTTCCATGAGATTTTACTTGGGTTTTTAAGGCAGGCATGGCATTAAGAATTCACATTCACTCCTTTATCTATGCGGCACATGGCACACTTGTGAAACTGTTGTAGAATTTTCTGAGAATTTACTTTCTTATTTTAAACAAGACATTTTTTTACATTCCTTTAACATTATAACCAAGTGCCTTGGTACCATCTGTCAAATTACTCACATGGAGCCATTAAAACATTCTAAGATAATCTAATATACTTTTTATATGCTGGTAAGTGCCACAATTTAAAAGATTTTTAATTCAGATTTGACATGGCTACTAATCAGCACTCAATATCAGAGGACAAGTAACAATTTTCTTTTCCAATGATATACAACACTGCAATATTTCAGAAAATACAACATATAAGTTACCAACCCAGCACTGAATCTTACAAGTCATGAAGTTTTGGAGCATGACACTGCATTGTTCAGATGTGGGAGAGCCTGCAGAGCCAAAGCCACAACATTTTAAATGTGATGTATTTTTTAGCCTAGAAATGCTGGGGATATATAAGGCTATATAGTTTTTTAAATTGCTTCCTTTCTCTTGAAAGGAAAGAAAGATTGTTAAGTTTTATTGTGGCACAGAGTTCACATCAGCTCTGAGAGGAAATAACACTGCAATCAAAGAGCCTTCAAGAGTGCATCAAGGATCCAGGAAGCTGCACTGAAACAACAGCTCACCTTCCCTCCGTGGATTCGAGGAGGATGAGCTCTGGTGCTCTGGAGGAATCAGAGACACCATGAGGGGAGGGAGGGAAATAAGGATCCTCACATTCCAACACCTGCAATTCAGTTTGCCTGAGAACCCTCAAAATATTCTGGAAGCTGAAGTACTGATAGGTACCGCTGGCATTATCATCCTCTCTGTAATACCTGAATACAGCATTTGATGTCACAGCCTGAAAGCCAACTGTCACATAGGCAATCTGACATGAGAACAAAACAAAAAAGGGGCTTTGTTTTTGTGGATTAAGAGGAAAGTGCACATAATAAAGCATTTCTATCTCTTATCACAAAATTGTGTCAATAGTGCCTGGACATTTTCAGAAGCCCAGAGAGCAGGTAAGGCCATGGTCAGTCCTGAAAGCCAACAAAGCAGGAGGGGTCCTGCCAGGAATAACCCTACCTCTGCTTTGGAAATTTGTTCGTCTGCTTTCCTACCTTACCAAGATGGCTTTTATGAAATAAACAACCCAGAACTGCAGAATTTCACTTATTTTGAATGCACCTTTTCTATTCTTTGTCCTTTTTGGGACTTTTATCACATGTTATTAAAATGTTTCTCAGAGTACCATGCTAGCTGTGCATTCTCAGGTATTTGAAAGCACTGCAGATCTGTCAGTAACTCAGGGCAAACAGCAAAGATGCTCTTAGAATACAAAACTCTACAGACGCACAGTAAACATATATGTGCATCCAAACATATGATAAGGAGCATGTTCCACCTGTCTCTGACTACTCCATAAGCACTGCAGATGAACTCACCTAGTCTCTGTTCTAATATTCAAAACACCAATTTTTCAGCAATACCATATATAATACAGGCCTCTAAGCAAGAATATGAATTTCCACTTTTCTGTACACTCTGTGCAAGGTCTCCATTAACAGCATCTCAGATGCCACTCTCTTGTCCCTGGAAAACTCAGCCATGCTCCCACCTCAGAAACTTGTGGGAGGGATAGATCCAGAAACTGCAGATGGAAGTGGCAGCTAAGTAAAGCCCTTCCAAACCTACCTCGCTGCACAGCAAACTCCTGCATAGACAATCCTTAGTCATCATTATTTAAACCCAAGTTGAGGATTTTCATACACTTCCTCCTCGCTCATTCATATGTACTTTCCTTCCTTCAAAGCCCCAGACAACATTCACAGATGTGACACATAGTCACACAATTGTCGTCAAACAATTTCTAAATCATCTAAATAATGTTTCAGACAAAGTCAGATTTCTCAGAACTCACAGTGATGTCAAAGGACTCCAAGGACAGGAGACTGGAGGTCAGTAAGGTAAACCAGGGATGGGAAAGAGGGTAAAGCTGGTATTTTGAACAGTGAGCTGCTGTGCTGGTGCAGGAGCCTCTGCAGCTTGAGAGGCACATGAGTCAACAAGTAATGGTCCCTAACACCAGTTCCTTTATCTGTCATTTCATGGGAGCCAGGTACTTCAACACATTGCCTCCTCAAGGGCAAGATACTGCGATGAGCTGGATCAGCAGCATGTTGACTTTTGATAGGAAACATCTCCCATTTGTACCAGGTTTCTGCTAAAACACTTCGTGTCCAATTTGCAAAAATATATGTGCATACTTAAAGACTGTCTTTGACAGGCTGCCAGCTCTTGTGCTGAGGAATACAATCCAGAAATCCAGAGTTGCTAGGCTCTGTGTGGCTCACTCTCTCACACACACAAAAAAGAGTATTTCTCTTCAGAATAGAAGGTTTCTACTGAAACTGGATCTGACATAGAAACCTGCCATATCTCCTAAGGGTGCTGCTTTTTGGAGAGCCACAGCCTAGATCTGTATGTGACCAGGTCACGTCCTGCAGGCATATGTGCACCACATCCGAGGGGTGTGGATGTTGCTGCCTGGAGGAGGGCCCTGCCTATTTCTCAGTCCTTGTAAAAGCACTGTGTCCTGGGGCTCTGTGTGCCAAAGGATGTGCCTGTGCTATTTGAGCTCCTAGAGAAATCCCAGCAGTTCAAACACAGGAGTGTGCTTGGTCTTTGTGTTAGGGTGCTGACACTGGGCTAGGTATGGTAACCAGCTTCACTGGTTAAAATAGGGACAGGTTGCAAAGCCCTCCCTCTTTTGTTATTAAGAGGCCTTGCACACTCCATACTTTAAACAAAGGTGAGGTTTTCCATTGTTTGAAACCAGTCATTAAGATGCTCCTCCACCCTAAATCTCTGCCTGTTACCAATACATCGCAAACTTCCATTTTCAGGCTTGAAATGTGATGAGTTCTGTGTGCTTCTGCACTCCTGTGCTCCAGGGCATACCTGAGAAGTGTGTCGTCACAGGGGTTTCAGCCCAGGTTTGAAGACCCTATGACATTCAAATGGATGAGAGAGGCTTCAGAGAAGTGTTTGAACTTCGGGCTACTCCTCTGAACTGCACTCACATGTCAGCCCCTAAGGAGTCCAACCGTCATTTTTTGAACCTTATTAACTAGAGCTTAAGGGAAATAGCGATAGATTTTATTCAGCAGGGACATTCTGCCATGTGGAGCAATGCTCTCTGCATTCATTTCCTTTTTTGCAATGTTTCAGTATCGCATATTATTTAGGCATTGGACCTGAACACAAATAATTGTTAATAAAAAGCAGTGACTCAACAGGTTATTGCCTTGTAGTAAGTCCTACATCCCCATTGTGTGCAGATTTAGTTTGGTTGCTTATCCCAGAGATGAAGGTAGTCCCATTCCTAATCACTGAGAGCCGTTTATCAGCCCCAAGGTGGAAGTGCACATCACTCAGTCAGTGTTGTTGAGACCATAAGGCACACCCCGAACTAAAGGAGAGAGGGAAACCTCTGCTTACAACCATTACCAAATCATTCACACACCTCTCTCTAATGTTGCTTCTCTCATTCTTCAGTTTGCAATCAGATGCAGAGCTTATATAGGGAATGTAGAGCAGGTGGAAGCACTTCCATCCCCTCATACTCTTCACTGTTCTGTTTTCTCCTTTGTCGCCCTCTTCCATTTGACATTTTACCCCACGGACAGAGGGATGGGGTGATTTCTTAGTCTTCCTTACTAATTTCTAACAGATTCATGAAACTAAGCAGGAGAAAAAGAAGAAGGAAGCCATGGACCTATTGATATAAACACACATTACACCTACAAGTTTGCCACAATACAGGTGGGAGAACACAGACCCAGAACTGCATGAAGAGATTGTGCTTCTAAAAGTTTGCAAAATTACAGAGCCTCACAACCCTCCCAGATTCACACAACTTGATGGAAAATGCCCTACCTCTGCATTACAGCTTCAGCCACAGACTGGAAAGGACAGCTGTAAGACTAGGAAATAACCTAACATCTTCAGGGGAGTACAGGCACCTCACTCTCCTATTCTGTTACAGTATCAAAGTCTCTGCCACTTACCTTTAAAGACAAAGAAAAAACTGAACAAACAGTGAGGGAAGGTGGCCAAAATGCAGAGCAAGCCTATGTGGTGCAGCAATTCTCCCTCTCTCCCTCTCTTTCCAGACACCTCAGAGGCCCCCCCAAGCCCGATGGAGTTACAGAGCCATGCAGAGGAGCAGGACTGATGGCACCATGTGCACAGGCAGCCCTGGCACTGCTGGGATCACCCTGCACACAGTGGTTCCTGTTCATTTGACTTTTTAGTGCTTGTGACTCCCCTTACAGGAACTCATTGCAGCTCAGTGCAGCAGCAGCCGCTCTCCCTGTCACATCGCACTCCAGAGGAGGCTGCCCTTTCATCTCTCTGGTTTTTTAAGCAAAGCTTTAGCACATCACGGGGAACGTCTTTGAAATCCTCACTGATTCCCACTGGAAATGGTGCCAAGCAAAAGAATAATTTCCCACAGACATTTTCTTTCCCCAGGGCCACAGGCAGGCTCAGCTCAACCCTGTTCACAGTGTCATCTCGAAACAAAACAAGCCCAAACCCAGCTTGCCCTCTCTTCCAACAGCACTCTTTGGGTCCGTGTGGAGCCAGAAAACTCTCCCACCCCAGCCCAGCTGAAAGCATGGTGGTGGCAGAGGGCAGCAGCAGAGCTCCCAAGACACCTCTGACAGCTTTTTGAAGCTCAGTTAGCATCAGTCTGGGCACTTTAGCCCAAATTCTGTGCCAGAGCCAGGCAGGAGAGGTTTATGGTTTGGTGCTTTGCACTGGAGCATCCCTGGAGTGTGGGGACAACTGGTGCCACCAGACACGAGTGCAGCTCTGGGCACTGCTGCTGCCTGGGACACACCAGATGCCAGGGCTGCAGCAAGGCTTCCCCCCACACACCACCTTGGTACTTCTTGTTTTGAAGCAGCATTGGGAAGAAATATTTAGCTACAGGGAGGAACCTTGTCTCATTATCTGTGTGGCCTTTTTGATGAATTATAAAGAACTCCCGCTGCTTGCTAAGCATGTTCCAGATGCCACACCACAGGCAGAGTTTTTTGGGTTTTTTAAGTGAAAGAAATATTTTTCCAGAGGTTTGCTGTAAATTGTAGGATGAGCTTTGTCCTGGCTTTGTGGACTGGGTGCTCTTGCCAGCATGGAAACACTTGTACAACACTCCTGCCAAGCATGTGTTCCAGGATTTGTTTTAGGCAATATATAATCATTCTCTCTATCATATCTACATAGCCTCATAGTGAATTTTTTTTTGTTTTTACACAGTATTTAATTTCTTCTCAAAACACCCCTGTGAGACAAGATACTTTATGATTCCTTTTTTTTTTCCAAAGAGAAACTTTAAGCTTTTCATGGATCACAAAAAGATGTAGGTACTTAAGGAGAAAGTGGAACCCTAAATCCTCCTGAAATGAACTAGAGATAAGCCCTCAATAGGATGGAAATGCTTTAATACTTCACTAAATTTCTGCCTAACTGCTTTGCCCAAGGTCATGAAAGACTTCTGGAAAAACAACTCCCAACCCCACAACTTGCCCAGTAACTACTCTCCCTCTGAAAGGCGGAAACTTAGCAATTTTGCAAGGTCATTTGGAAAAACAAGACACACCTGTTGTGATAGCTAAACCTCAATGGGCAGCAGGTACCTTTGCCTGAACACCACATATCAATGCAACTATTCTGCTTCCCAGCTTGTTTGGAAGTAGCCTGGAAACCTCAGCAGAGGAGCTCATTTTGTCTGGCCAACATCACCTAGAGCAGAGCAGAGTCTTGAGCCAAAATCCCAGGAGTTCCACCCAGTTCCTTAACCACAAGGCTGGTTCTCCTCACGTCATCCCTCTCCCATCTGGGGGGTCAGGATGAATGAACAGTGCTTTTTCAAACACCACAGAGAGTCCTTGATGTGGTGGGGCCTGAATTGACTCTTTCAAAGTCCCTGAACCTCTTCCATCCTCATAGAAAAACAAAAATCTTCAGATTTTTTGTTTTAAATTCAGATCTAGTTACTGCTGAGCTCTGGAAGCAGCATGCACACGCAGAAAGCTTTATGCCTCCCTGACTGGTGTCAGGCAGAATGTAAATTATTTATGAAAGCACTCCATGCAATATTTTATTTTGGATTTAAAGGGGCAGGAGTGATGGGAAGGATTGTTAAAATGCATTCAAACCTGAGTCTTAGTTTTGTGAACCACTCCCCGCTAAGACTGGTTGAACAGAAGCATAAATATGATCTCATCTGTATTTACATGAATAATCCCATTCAATTCAGTGGAGTTCCTCCTAATTGCCACAGATTTATAGGGGATAAGATTCAGGATTTGCCAAAAATCGTCTCTGGTGCCAGTGCTTTGGGGCTGAGTGGGTGTTTGCAAACACAAACCCACTTCCTCCCACTGTCTGATCCACTTGTAGCTTTTCATTTTCTATGCACAAAGTTCCTCAATCCATTGCTTAAATTAGCAGTAGCCAGACAGCCCCGAGCAGCCTTTGCCTTCAGCAATATTACTGAAGCAATATTATTGGAGTGCTGTGCTGCTGCAGAAGGACTAAGATCCAGATAATGGACTGAAGCCGCCAGTAATATCCCAAAGTTTGCTAAGTGTCATATGCAATCAAATATTTCTAAGTGACTGTGGCTTAGGACAAAGCCTATCACCTTAACCATAACAAAAGGTTTAGCTTCATAAAGCACACTAAAGACAGGATTTTGGAAAGGACAGAGAAGTTGTTCCTCAAGATGAAGGCCTCTGTCTGTCTGGTATTCACATACATAGTAAATTTCCCTGGAATTTCAGAGAGAAATTGAATGATAAAACACCTCAATAACTTTTTAATATGTCAGGGTCAGTCAACTGAAGCCAAGGCTGAGCTTCACAAGATGTGAAGGTGTACATCAGCTTGCCCAAACACTCCAGGGAGCATTCTCCAGTTTGTCTTTCACCCCACTGCCATGATAAATCCCTGTCTCACACCTGGGTTTAGATCCTTAAACCATGTGCCTTTCCAGGGTTTTCCCCACGTCCATGGTTAAGCAGCAGGACTGTGCTCACACTGACTGCGGTTAGAGCTACCCTCAGGTCTCATGAGATTGTTGTGTCTTCAATAACATCTTCCTGACATTGTCCTAATCCAAAAATACCAGTAAAAAAATAAGGAAAGCAAAGAAGCTGAACTGTCACTGCACATCCTGCTACACACTCCAGGCTTTACATTCCCACAGCAGCTGTGCAGGTGACACACAGCCTGGAGATGAACTGAAAGGGTTTCACGTGATCCCAGACTCTGGGGGTCCAAGGCTGGCAACACCTGGACAAAGGCTCCTGGGTTGGTACCACCTGCAACATTTGGACTGGCCCCACCTTTGAATTTTAAAACCCAGAGACTGTGATGTTTCACCTTGCTCACATGCATGAGTTTGTCTCTTGCAACATGATATATAATAATTCAAGTGTCCTGGAGAAAACCTAAGAGATTGGCACCTTCTTTTGGCCATGAACACCAGCATCAGCAAACTCAGAGGCTCAGAGCTTACTTTCTTGTGTCTTGTGTGGTCATGCAGACATTTAAACTTTTGATAATTTAGGGCCATTTATTCCAGCAAGGAGGATGTGACATTTTTTTTGCCAAATCAGCCCCAGGATGTGCAGGCCGAGCATTGGGCTCTTCTTTCTATACTACTTACCCACAGACCAAACAACAGCTTTGGCCCTGCGGGGAGAAAGATGAAAATTCTACTGTAAAAGCAATTTATTTTGTAACTCAAGCACAGCTATTGCAGTAGAATTGTGGTATCAGTCCAGTATGAAATAATACTTTAATTTTAAACATCACTAGCATTTAAAATAAGACTTCTCCAGTCGATGTGCATAGATCCTTCTTCTCCGTTTCTTAGTTTATTTAGGTAGGAGGGTGTTTATTTCTGCTGCTGCTCAGATCCTGAATATGAAGATTTTGACAAGCTTGCTCCTTTCCCTTTTTTTGAGCTGCATAACGAAAATGCCACCATCTTGGCAATGAGGCTACAAGGTTTCATGTCAGCATAAAAACAAAAAAAGGAAAAGTAGAGATAAACTTTCCTGTAACATTTCAGCTGCTGTTACCATAGTAATAATTCGTTTCACAAAGCCAGCAAACATCATTTCAAGGATTTCTCCAAGTGCCCGTGGAAAAAGTAACAGCCATCAATAACCTCCTTCTCTACAGCTTCCTAAAATTGTCACAGACCTTTCTCTTATGTTATTTGCTGAAAGCAGAAACAAAACAATGAAGGCCAGAAATAACATCACTGTTAAGATGGATAGATGTGAGGAGAAGTAGACATGAAAAACAAAAGTGCTGCATCTTTGTGTACCCAAGGCCTAAGTTTCTCAAATAGTCATTGACGCCAACTGTCAGCTTGAGATGAGTCGGTGCCCAGGCATCCCGGGTCCTGAACAGGAAGAGCTTTATATACCAAAGCCAATTCTTTAAATTGTCTGGAGGGTGTCACCCATGGGACAGTATTTTGTAAAACCAATCAATGCTCTAATAGTGTTTTCCACTGCTGGAAGTTTCTGGGTTGGTTTTGGGGCATGTTGCAAAGAGCACGGGGCAGAGGAGATCTGCTACTAACCTTGTTTTCCAGTGCTGTAGAGGTGCAGATGTAATTGCAAATAGAATCATAGTCCTGGTGGCAGAAGGATCAAGTTATGCCATTTCACCTGCAGACACAGAAAGCTGAATCATCTACCCAATGGGTTTTTCTCCTAAATTCACTGGGATTGCAGGGTTAGAGAAACCGTGGGGTGGGCAGCATTAGGATCTGCAGCACCTAACGGCCCTTGGGGAATACACAGGAAAAATTCCTTCCCAATTGGAAGTGGTGATTGCTTTAACTTTGTATGTCTGCAAGAATGACCACAGTTTCCCCATCAGTCTCTCCAGCACACCAGGAAGCATCACTGAAATCCCAGGACCTCAGTCTGGTTTCTCAAACCCCTGTATCTCAATTTCTGTAAGTGTCTCCTGGGACAAGGAATTACGAAGGGGCATTATACCTCCTCAGTTTGTAAAAAATGTCATAAATACACACTCAGATACTGGCTTTGTAATGCTCAGAAAAGTTACTTTCCCACAGAAGTTTACTTCATGCAAGTTGCAGGGCAAAGACAATGTAGGGTTAGGTACTCTCCTAATACAGTCCTCAAATATACTCTCATTTTTCTCTCATGTTCACACACCACCAGCACAATAGAGCCTGGACTACAACTGCAGTGCATAGCAACTGGCAAGACACAAATAATAATTAGAAACATTCAGCAAAGTTCTGACCTTACAGGAACATAAACATGCTTACGGAAAAGCACTGCTGAATCCAAGCCATGCTCAGAACCAATATCCTCCTGACCTCTTGTCAGAAAGTTTTTTTTTAGCACTCCTGATATCTCTGGAGTTTGTGTTCTGGAACTTGCAGCATTAGTCATTTCTCTACATCATTAGAGGCAGAGCTTGCAGTGAGCTGTCTCAATGATCATCATCTGCCTGTCCAAGTCTCCTTTTGCATCACTTCAGACTCACCCTTGTGACAGTGTGGGAGTGCAGCGGCTCGCAGCCGCCGGGATCCTGCACACAGAGAAGGTCAGCAGTGAGAGCAAATGGCTAATCCCACCATATGTGCCCGCAGTTACCTGCTGGGAATGAGCAATCCCGGAAAGCGAATGCACCATTTGCCCTCCTGTTGCATGTCAGCCTCTGCTGACAGTCTATAATTAAACTGATACAATGATAACGCACTGGAGATTTACAAAGCAGATTCAGGAATGGCAGAGACATAAAGACGTGCTTAATTACATGGGTTTTCCCACTGGGTGTTACAAAGTAGCTTCCAGTGGCTCTGTCTGAATCAGAAGAGCTGAGGAGGCTTCCAAATCTGCACAGTGGGGCCACCTGGCCACGAACCAACGTCACAGAGCGGGACCAGCCTGTGCTGCCTCCCAGCCCTCTGCCGCGCTTGGCCCAGAAAGGAAAAACAGGTTCCTGTGAGCCAGCTCAGACAAAATAAACCCTGAGTCTGGCCATCATTGTTTCTGTAGGACTAGGGGTTTACTGTTTCCTCTGTCTTCACATGGTCAAAAACTGAGCATTAAATGAGGTCATGAAAACAGTGAAACAAATAAACAAAACAGACAATTCTATTTTACTTGGAACAGTTATCGGTTCAATTGATACTAAAATGGGGGGGTTTTTTGCATCTGGGCAGGTTTTATATTTTCACAAGAGTTCATTAACCTAACTTCTAAAAAGGAAGTGTGATTTCAAAGCAGAAAAAAGAATATTTGACATAAAATAAAATTACTCAGTTCTCAGGCAACAGAAGCAAGTAGAAGACTGAATTTGCTTCAAACAAGTCTACATTCAACCCAAAACCTCATTTTTCTGTAAAACAACTTGTAAGCAAAAATAATTACTGCCCAGATCATTAAACTCTTACAAAAGTCTCTAAAGCTACAAGCATAGAATGGAACAGCCAGGCTGTGCCTCTGCAGGCTGGAACAGACTCGTGGTCTCTGCAGAAAGATGCAGAGAGAAAACATAAAATCCATTTCATCCAGTGGGTCACACACATGCATCCAGCACTAAGTCAAGTGTAGATCAATGATTCCCAAGTGTTTCAGTGTCCATATAACTTTAATATTGTGAGATATCACTGATTTTGTTACTGCAAATATATCATATTAGACAGCAAGAAAAAATATTTGTAAACTTCAAAGCAGCTTGTGTGCAATGCTATTCTGTCAAAAGATCTTTTTCCACGTCAATCATACAGCTTCAGGATAGGGAATAAGAAAGTGTTTCAGATATTCATTAATTAGTACTTAGCTCTATTTGAAAAATGCATCCTTTACAATGTGTCATGTTAATATGCCATAGCATTTTGAACATTATTAGTTTTATGCTTATTAGGCATATCCTGCTCGAAGAAAGCATTTTAAATTAGATTAAATCTTATACATGTTTAATGCGGTGTTCTCACAATTTAAAATGCTACTCTATTAAAATAGCAGAGAGAGAAATTGACTCACAGAAAAAGGATGTGAAAAGAATAGATCATGAGTGAAATGAATAATAGATTAACTGAATAATCATATTACTACCTATATGAAGATTATAAATCACAACAGTCTAATGCTGTCACAGCAGAAAAAGGGAGAGAAGGCTTTCCAGGATCTAACTATGTTCATTATCTAATATGAAAGTAAGAGGCAAGTGCAATTAGCGTTAATGAGAGGCCATTTCATTGCAGCTGATGGTGGGTATCAATTCCAAAGCATATTGGATAAGAACATTGCTCTGGAGATGTTCTTTCCAGTCTGTGGAAAGTCATTCCAACCTCACTCATCCTTAAACAGCCCAGACTGCCCCTCATCAGGACTGAAGGACCAACCTCACCCACCTTCCCGCATCACCAACAGATGTTCACTTCCAGGACCATCACCCCAGCACAGCAGCCACCAACCTGACAGCCCTGAACTGCTCATGGGAAAACAGCCTCTGGATAACTTTCAGTAACAAAGACAAATCAAACCAAAGGCTGCCAACACCTGGAGTCAATGATCTCAGAGATCTTTTCCAAATGCAATGATTCTATGATTCTATGAGAGCAGTGGAAAGTTCCCAAATATCTAAAATGGATCAAATTAAAACTGTAAGTCTCTATATAAACCTTTACAATACAATTCTAAATCACCCTATTATATATCTTTTATATATACTTTTGATTTATTCACTTGTGTATGGGTCTTATCCAAAGCCAGGCCTCAGCACTAGGTTGGAGATCACTGTGATCATTAGGTGAGAAGAGACATTGTTCAGGTCACAATAAAGCAGAGCTCTTACTTCAGTCTATTATCCAAAACCAATACACCGGGGAGTTTATTTTCCTTACAGTGCAGGATACACAACTTTAGGGTACTCAGCTGAGTTGGAGTCCCTTGCAAACTTCAGTGGCCCTTATGGTGGATTAGTGGAAGATGATGAAGGTGCAGTACAGGAAAACGAAAATTACAGAATCCGAAACCAGGACTCCTCCATGCAGAAGTTTCACTGCAACAACACAGCTCTGTGGACCAGTTGCAACCTGTTCATGATGCTCTCCAGCCAGCCAGCTAACCTTCCCTTCCTCCCTTCCCTGATATCCCCTGCTCTGCCACCTCATCCCTTCTTTCTCAACGAGCAGAGAACAGTTGGGGTCACTGGGAAAATGGGATTCAAATACAAATCTCGACAAAAGCCATGAGGAGTTGAACATGTGCAGAGGTACCCGCTGGCGCTCATGCCACTCACCACTCTGGCATTACCAGCTACTAAAACACAAAAGTTGCAGAGCAGAGCTGATTAAAATGGCAACTGGCACACACAACACTGAAGCTGCCACCCAACAGTCTGTCTGTTAATGAGAAAGTAACATTTGTTAGAAGTTTCTAAACTTGACCTTGTCGGCATCAGATGGAAGGAAGAGGATACAAAACAGGAATAGCTGCTGGCATTAGGAGCTGACTGTCAGCTGAATTCAGCATCAGAAGGGCTTGCAGTCAATCTGCTCTGTGCTCACTGAGTGCTCTTGGTAGGACGTGTTTAGATACCTAGGGACTCGTGTTTTGAGGGAGGAAAAGAAGCAGGGAGAGATATTGCACAAAAGCCAAATAGAACACAACACCACCATGGACAGTTAGGGCCAGATTCTACCTTTCCAGCTACAGCTTGGAGCAGGAAAGGGGGAGAGGAGAAGCTCAGTGACAGCAGACCTTAATCAGGGACACCAAGTCTGGGGCTCCAAGAAATTTCCTGTGAAAGTCAGAGCTCTCCCAGGCATCAAAAACCACGTTTTGAATGCTCTGTAAGCCTGAGCCTGGCTGTCGTCAGCCTCTCAGATACAGCCTGGTTGTGCTTCAGGGTCTCCTCTAGGTAGGTCTATAGCTCGTGCAACACAGCACAGTGACCTCACTCACATCTTGGGAGCTACCCAATGTCCTCTGTCACATGAAAAATCATGACACCCTCTCAAATCCCAGAGAATTTCTTAAGGAAAGATGCTTCTGGGGGGACTAGTGCAGGAAGTTTTGATTGTGGTGTTCAGTGTGACCATGCTGGGCCACAAGGGCACCCTTTAAGGGTGCATGGCTGGGTGCAGTATGGGGGAAGTAAGGCTGTCTCTCTGTAGATTTGTTTGACTTGATGAACCTTCCCAATCAGTCCTGGAGCCCAGGATCACTCACCAGATGTCTGTGCAAGGCCTGACATCTGTTGTGTAAGGAAAAATTTTCCATCAATTAAGTGCCAGTGATTCAGCTATGACTGAAAGCGAGGTGACTCAGTAAGGCCCTGCTCAGGAATGCAAACTCCAGCTGCTGTGTTCTCACAAAACACTGAGTGCCCAGCTTTACATCTCGCTGCAGAGCTCACTGGACAGCCTTGCAATAAGAACAAGATCATGCTGGCAGCTTGGGCTGCCACAACAGGAGCAAATTATTTCACAGCAGTTGGTGCAGCAGTGGTTTGGATGCAGGTCTGTGAGCAAATGTTGGTTTTATGCCAGCCCTCAGCATCCCACAGTAACAGGTGTCATAACTCAGCCCCTCCAACAAGGGGTTTTATCCCTGGGATAGTCTCTTCCACTTATAAAATTACCATTGCAGAAATATATTCCTACTGTCAGGAAACCTTGTTTGGTGCAGCCTGCTAAAAAGGATTATAACCAAATCCTATTTTCCAAGAGTGTAGCTGTAGGAAAGTAAGGATGCAAGCAAGGTTTGTACAAGGAGGAATATATTTTGTTATTCCAAGTGATGTATGTAGGAAAAACCCACAGTTATGGCCTGAAGAACCTGAGTGGGCACTTCTTCAGGGCTGAAATGAAAACAACAAACTGGCAACAAAATTCCTTGGAGTCCAGCTTCACTGCACTAAGAAAAGGATAGAACAGAAAACAGTCCAAAGATAAACTAAAGAACATAAAATGCCCAAAAACTGACTGAAAAAGTAGACAAGAGGAGACTGGGGAGTTCTTAAGGAAAAAATCATGAGATGGACAAGAGCCACAATACCACAATTAAAAAAAAAAAAAACCAACAAGTTTGACTAAAAGCAAATTCTCATTTGATGAAAAGTAAAGGAGGCAATTCGGAACAAAAAGTCAATATTGAATGACTGAGAAGGAGGAAATCAATAGGAATTGCTGTAAACAATATTAGAAAAGATGAAATATTTATTAGGAAAACTAAAAATGACAAAGGAAAAAGTCTTCTTGGGCCTGGCCAAGGACAGAATTCACACGGAGCAAAGGAAGTTCAGCAGCACAGCAGCTACACAGCCAGCAAAGTTTTCAATAGAATGCAGAAGAGGTAAAGTGTTCAATACATACTTATATTCTACATATGAAAAGGGCAGTAGGAAAATTAATTGTTTTCCAAACCTTGAGTAACTAAAGAGGATATTAAAGGTTTAGGGATAAACATTTAAAGCCAGTTAAGGAGAGTCTGCACAGAGGAGCTGGAGCAGAGTTAGATGAGATCTTTTTAATTTTTAATGAGCCTTGATAATCTCAGTGAAATCCATTCATATTCACCAGATTCATATAAAGCCAGATTTGTGGTTGTGGGTCTAGGAACAAGGAGTGTACTTAGACACAGCTGCAGAATAAGGGACAGCAACCCAGAAAATGATCTTTAGATGTATGAACAAGTAAATGACAAGGAGGGAGGTAAATATGGTAAATATATCAGTCAGCTGATTGATATAAACATTGCCTGAGTGTGGCACAGCCTTTGGGCAGCCCTTTTCTGATTCAACAGGGCCTCATTGCAACTGTTAAGAAAATTTTGTCAAGGCTAGCACCAAGGTACAATGAAACCCACCAACACCTTTGTATTTGCAATCAAACACGTGTTTCTAAACAAAGTAGAGCCTGGACACTCCCTGAGGCCTTTGCCTTTTGGGTTTGTGTTTGCAGAGCAGGGAATCCCAGCCCCTTGCAGTGCCATTGCCACCACAAATGCACCAAACAAAAACTAAAGGGAGGAGAATTACAGAACTTCTTTAGAAGATGATGAGCCATGAGACAATTTGTGCATCTCTGTCAAACTCAGCCCAAGAAAGAAGCTGGAGTCAGATGTTTTGAATACAGGAAAACAAATCAAAATGGATCCAAGCCAGAGAAATACCAATTTTCTATTTCCTGAACAATAACTTAGCAGAGCAGGACACAAACAACCCTTCCCCGGGTGCTATCACAGCAGTGTGCTGCTCATTTATTCATTTCCTGGCTCCAGGGCCTCAGCCCTCGTGTAGGTCTCTGCCTCCAGAGGCACCTCTCTGCTTCTCACCATCGCTGGGCCATAATATTGCTTTTCTCACAGCTGTGTCACATGGAAACAACTGCATTAAGCCCAGCACTGTTTTCTGCAAGGCACAGGCAATAAAAAACCACTCGAGTTACACAAGCTGAACAACGTGTGCAATTGGGTACAGGAAGGCAAGGGACCCAAATCATTTGCCCTCATCAGTGGGAAAACACATCGGCTTCACTGACTTTCCCGAGTCAGAGCGCGAGCAGCGGATGAGCAGCCCGGAGATGTAATGACTGAGCCCAGGTAGCACCACTGAGCACTGGGCTGCCTGTGATGAAACAATGAGAAGCAAGGAGAAAGCGTGTCCTTTGTGCATCGAAAATGATATTTCACGTTTCATTACGTGCAGCAAAACTCGCTCGCGTCCTGACAAATCTGCGGGGCATTTCTTTGTGCGGCTGGCAGGGCTGGGTTGTGTTAACTCTGATGTGATTACCCCTACACGGGCATCTCCTCGGCCCAGGGATGAAAGACATGTCAGCTTTCAAATGTTCTACCTTGTAAAATTAAAGGTATTAGAAAATGTAATCACCCTCCATCTAGTCTGTGTCTAGTGGATGTATTTACGCTCCCGAGAGGGGTTAAAACAACATTTTTAGCAGCTGCCTCAAAACGCAAATCCAATCTTTGTGAGATGCTACATTGATTTGCATATCATTAAGCATGATCCTCCCCCTCCACCAGAGTTTTGCTTCACTGTTTTGCTCCTGTGTGAAGGTTGCCACTCTCCGCACGTGTGACACTGTCCCCCGTGGCAGCCTTTGCCAGCAGCCACGGCGGTGCCATGCTAATGAGTCCCAGGGAGACCCAGGGAGCTGGAGCTGCAGGCTGAGCTTCAGCAGAGAGGGAAAGCATGGAAATGCTCCTGGCAACTTTTGGATCTGCTAGAATTTAGTCAGTTGGAGAGTGTTTACACAATGTTAACATTGAACCGGGCAATTTCTGGCCCCAGCACGTTGGGTTTTTGTTTAATCAGTTCTGCAGCATGCAGAGTCTGACAAGGCAACGCAGCAGGCCAGGCTTTAGGCGTTTGCTAAGTAGGGCACTGGGCACTTTGTCTGCCTCCTCCTCCCTCCCACCCTTTTGCCATGAAATTCTGCAGTGTTTACACGTAAGACTGAGCTGGGTCTGAATTACACTCAGCACAAGCCGTGGATGTCAGGCTGCAGCTCAGGGGTGGGCTGTCGGACACAGCACTCGCCCTTCGGATGAGAGGCTCTGGCAAGGACATGTGACAGCAAAGGGTTCCAGCTACAAGCCAGGGGCATTCTCTCCTCCTGCCAGGAAACTGAGAGCACTGAAGGGAGAACATGAAGGGCTGACAGGCTGCACACAGGCTGCTAACAATTCAGCAGCGTGTGGATGAAATGAAGGCTCACACCTGAGCAGAGGGCACGTGGCTGCTCTTGGAGAGCCGTGCAGAGCCAGCCCACACAACGCAGTGTCACAGCCCAGCTACAGGGTCACACTTTTGGGACAAGTGAGGGCTTCATGGGAACAAGAGGAGCTGTGATGCATATCAAAAGCTGAATTATAGTCTCATATGGGGGGAAAGCCAAAATAATTCCCTGGCAGCCAGACCACTGTGCTACTCCAGCCTCTGGAACGTTTCTATTACCATATTGAGTTTTCCTGCTGTAACCATCGCAGAGGTCCCAGCTGTGAGGTAGGTCCCAATTTTCTAGCACAAAAGGCCATACAGCAATTGAAGACTTATTCTCCTGAGCCCAAATCTGGCCCCAAACACCGGGCTACCCACCCAACATGCCCCCTTCTCACACCCTGATACCCTTCCACAGGAGAGGGAGCCCTGTCCCTCAGCTGAATTGTGTGTTGATGGCATTTACCTATCCTAAAAAGCTGTTGTAAAGCTTAATTAACATTTGTACTGCAAAATGCTTCAGGACTGTCAGCTGCCAGGCACTACAGACGTGTTCCTGTCACAGACAGGATGGCTTTGCTTTGGCAAGTGGCACTGCTGCAGCTGAACATTGACTAATACAGTTTTGTTGCAAGTAGCAGCAATGATAAACTCAGTTTATATGCACATATGACAGGACTATAAAGTCAGTTTTTCTTGCTGCTTGCAGGTTGGTTCCCCATCCTTTTTTATATCTACAAGTACTTTTATGATATGGGTTCCTAAGTAATGGCTTTCAGCCCTTGTACTTCCCTGGTATGAAGCCTCTTGCCTGGTGAATGGTGTAGAGCTGAGCCTTCTGCTGCATGTAAATCCCAAGACTGTAATGGTAAAAAAAGTTAAAAGCTGCTTAACAGACACTGGAAAGTCACAAAATTGATTCAGACATGGAAAATTGTCTAGTTCACCTCCTCCAATGCTGCAAAGGGTGGTATCTGATATTGAAAAGCACCTCTAAATGCCATTTAAGTGCCCAGTATAAACCTCCATGGAAATTATCCCTCAGAGCACAGAAATGGAGACTCCATGTAGATTTCTTTTTATTTTTCCATCAAACTAGCAAAGGGGAGCACTTTTCAGCAGGAGTCCCTTCTGTGCCACCACACAACATTTTACCTGATAAAAGCAGGTAGCAGCAGAGCCTCAAACTTGGAATCTCTATAAAGTCTGACATGCTAACACTTCAAACAAAAAAACAGCTTAAAAACACAGGGATGGGTTCTGGTGAATCATCCATCTGTACACAGCACTGACGTGTAAAGTCGAACTTTTTTCATGTTGGAGGTTTTTAATCATCCTTTTTCCTATCAGTCTTTGGAGGGAAAAAGATGAGGAGCTGAGGGAGAGGGATGTGATTCATTTTTACTAGAGTGAACCAATAAAGCCCTAGTAAAGTGTGGTCACCCTGGTGCTCTGTTCAATAACAGCAATAACATCTAACCTGCTGCTACCGCTGCCGTGCTCTTACCCTTCACATGCTAAGCTGCTTGTCGCCAACCACAGGCTCCTACTGCATTTATAAGGACATGGAAATTATATTATTTCTTTTCTCTCTCTCTTCTTTCTTTTAATCATTTGCTGTGACGAAGTGAAAAGCATTCAGTGAGTCACTGATGGATCATCGTCTCTTCCATATGCACTGGGAAGCTGCCACTGGGAGATGTGCCCTTGCAGGAGCAGCAGCCTGTCAGTTCTGCTCTGGAAAGCCCATTGCACCATTCCCTTCCTCCTATCAGCTTCTCATTTGCAGTGCAGAAGAAGGCAGCGTTCTAAGCACACAGTCCCCAGATAAGTCAGTGATAATGTGGCTTCAGCGCCGCGGGTTCTGAGCAGGGGTGATAAAGAACTGCAGCAGGGCACTGCACCAGGCTCCATCCTGCCCTGCCTGCACCTCAGCCCTCAACCTGACCCACTGCCAAACAAAAGGCAGATAAATTAGGGGATCTGACAGTGGGCTTGCTGCAGGGCAGCCCTTTTCAGCAGGGATCCCTGGGGGAATGGAAAGTCTCTCCCCACCACAGCCAGGTTCCTACAGACCACTCTCACCACGGGCTTTAGCCATGTCTCACCCCAAAAGAGCCAGCAGGGACAAGATGTAGGCTCAGAGTCCTTTAAATGGCTGCATCTCTTCCACCTACCCACACCACAGCTGGGAACCAGCCCTAGCAAACCCAAATCACTCCAGATCACCAGCAGTGAGTGGCTGTTCAGCTTTGTTATTCTTGCTGGAAACCACAGACACACCGAGTCCAATCTCAGCAGCATTGCTGAAAGTGGGAGAAGCCCAGAAAACTGAGAACCCACTGCTGGAAACTTCTGTTACCCTTCCTCTCTCTGCTCTCCTCTCCCATATTTCAGGCAGACACATCACTTCTGTTTCCAGAGCTGTTTGTCAAAGGGTCTGAAGTATTTCAGTGGCTCACACAGGTGCTCCAAGGTACAATATTGCACCTCTGCAAAATCCCTTTCTCAGCAGTGCTCCAACTCATACAGTCTGATATCACACACTTTGTCAAAAGCTTTGTGCAGAAGTATTAATCCTCGAGCTGATTCACTTTGAGCAAGTGCCTGGAGGAAATGCAGTGATTATGGAAGGGAAAGGGAGTCTCATTTAGAAAGCAGTTGTTATCCAAGCCATGGGGCATCTGACAACCATTCTCTACTTCTAGACCACTGCACTTTTGTTTCAGTTCCTCGTATAACTTCACATAGTTCTCTATTTATTTTTTAAGTTCTCTAGAAACAAATACTCCTAGCGTGAAAAAAAAAAAAAATCAGTATTTTGAAAATTTTCAATTGTGTCTTGTTTTATGAGAGTTAAACACCAACAATAACATGATCTGATTTCTGGTAATAAATATTAACTTTTGAAAGTTAATTACCATGGCTTTGTATCAGTATCTGTTTGGTTTCTGCCGAATCAACCCCATTGGTTTACAAGCCTGAGAACTCAGTAGTTCACATTCTTTGGCAAAACCAGTGGATCCTTAAAGTAAAAACCACCCCATCTCCCTCAGCTGCTCCTCACAGGATTCACCCTCCAGACCCTTCACCAGCTTCATTGCCCTTCTCTGGACTTGCTCCAGCACCTCTGTGGAGCTGAGGTTCACATTTCTCAAAGTGAGGGAGCCAGACCTGGGCAGAGCACTCCAAGTGTGACCTCACCAGAGCAGGGGGACAGGAATTAACTTGTTGGGGTTCTTCATGAAGGCCACAGAAAAGTGTCTTTCTTCCTGCTGTTAGTTTACATTTATATTGCATTTATTCTTTTTTCTTTTTAATCTCAACTAATCAATTGCTTGCATAAGTGATATTTATGCATTTTTCACCATCTCTAATCCTGCATATCCTGATATCAATTCCCCACAATGCTGGAGAGACTTCCTCCCCACTGCCACCACCACCTGTCCCCTCCAATTAATGTCAGTCAAATTCAGTGAAAATCTTTGTGATACTGAAACTATATTAAGACAAATGTACATCTGCTTAGAAAGACAAATTTTCTTTCTGCAGGAAAAGCTGCCATTTCAAAATCCAGTTTTATTTTGAATTGGAATATAAAATTGAAATTTTAATTTAACTGCAGAATGAGAATTCTGATAAAATAATTTGTTACCAACAATAAATATTTCCAAAGTTAAAAAAACTTTATAAAATAACAGTACTGTTCAAAATATATATTAAATTATTTAAAATATAAATTGGGATAGAAATGCATGAAAACAAGAAAATAAAATATTTATTTATATTTATTCTGGTTTTTCCTTATCAGACTTCTTGATCAGATGTAAACATGTTCTAATTATTATTTAATCCTAATCCCCACCCTTCAAGCTTTATTTTGTAGTGGTAAAACTGTTCCATGAAACATTTCCAACTAGCTTTAGTTTGGGTATCCTGTTACCAGGTCCCCTCTCTCTCTATTACAACTTCTAAAAAAGACAAACTATATTTCATATCTTTCTGAAAGAATTATGACAACTAAAAGTTCAAATTAAAAAAAAAATTAAGAAAATAATTAGATTCTTATTATGGTCAGCCTGAGTTAGATCCTGGCTCTTTGGAAAACCATGGACTAATAATCATCTGAATATCTCCAGGGTTTTTTCCTTATGTGAAGAATAGCTGAGCCTTACTCAATTGTTTCTGAAGCTGCTTGATGAGATTTTCCTCATCAGTGGGCAGTTTTTCACTACTAAAAGGCCCACTAACCACTGGGATAAGAATTCCTGCTTTTAATTTCATCTCCTCTCAAATGCTCATGGGTTTCAAAAGAGTAATTAAGCTGCTATGTACATCAGAAGGCAGAAACAACTGAAATACTTCATTTGGCTAGAACTAGAAGAGGAGCAGTTAAAATTCTACTTAAACAGTGTATAAAACATGGAAGTGTTTCACAGATTTGTGAGAAAGTAGTCACTACAGAGTCTAAGCAATTTCATCTGTGTACAAGTTAGATACAAACTGTAACAAAAGCAGTTTAGACCTAAAATAAGCATTTTCATTCACTTTTAGTCCCCTACAACATCTGTAATGGTCCAAGCACTTGAATGCAGGTGTAACATTGTGACACCTGTAGCAACTCTTAGTGACTTATTAAACCCCAAATAACTCCTGTGAAAAATGTTAATAAAAAAACTGATGAAAGGAACTTAATGTAAATTTTTTGACTTCTTCCAAATTAAGTTTGATTCCACTGATCAGGAAATAACTTGGTTCTTCAAGGTTTGAACTGACCGACTGATGGTTGTCTAAGGAATGGGCATTACAGTATTTTCAATTATAAGAAATGTCTCATGTTTTAGTCTTCTAAAGAGCAAGAAATTCTACACATCACCCACTCTGCATCACCCATTCTCCTAATCACAAATAACTTGCACAAGAAACAGAGTAGTCATTAATATTTCATCCACTGCATATTGCTTTCTGGATATTCTACCAATTTTTAGCACCCAAAAATCCAGGTGAATGAATTTCTGTCTGCTGAGATTTATTCCTTCGCTAAGAAATTACAACACTGTAATTAGAGCAAGTGGGAATGCTTTTTAAAAATGGTTAATTGAAAAGCTCCTCACCACCACAAGGAATTGCCTAATTAAAATATTATCATGCACAGGACTGAGGAAATCAGTTCATGCTGGCCTAGGAAGACACTTTCATCTTTGATAGCTGTTCCTGCTGAGAGGAAGGAAGAGGCTGCCACTGTTATCCATGGGACATGAGACCCATAAATCTCTTTTTGAGAGCAGTAAGCATGGAAAATCCTGCTCTCACACACAAATTCCTACCCATAGATGCCCACCTGATATTTACATTGCGTCCGTATTCTCTCAATGGCTCCCTTCAATTGTTAAGCAAATAATTTAAGGTATTATTCTCAATAATTCATTTCTTAAGGGCCCTGCAATGATCCTGTTCCTCAGTAATGGGAAATCTAATCAAGAGGCTACTTCAGAAATATTTGCAAACTGTGCAAATTAATGTAATGTGAAATCTCTTGGTTTGCTTAGAGGTACCAGGGGACACACATCCTACTGATGCTGTCAAGGGGTGGGTTGGTTTTATTCCTTCTAAGAATCAGAACAAACACAGGAATAATTTGGAGCTCAGAATCAGAGATGAAACTCTTTTCATGTCTTTAAAATTTTCATGCTTTGCTTAGATTTTTAAAACTCATGTTTCAGAAAGAAGCCTTTTAAGTAGCTGCTGTTCAAACTCCCTACAGAAGCTTCTATTTTGGAAAATGGGAGGACATAAATATTACTTTATGGATAATTTGTTCCTTTTTTTCTCTCCTCTTATTTAAGCCAGATGTTGCCTCCACAGCTGGTTAACTAGAAAATATATCAATTCATAAGTGTATATCTGAGCAGAAATTCACTGGCCTTTTCTTCCAGATACTGTGTATGTCACATAATTATCTGTCTCCAAGCCCACCTGTTCTTCCCTCCCAAACCTGAGCAAGACTTCCAGGTACACCTGGAGCTGATGTACTCAGCAAATTTCTCTGCCACCACCAGAACTACCCAGAATTCTTGACGAGCATTTCAACATATTTCAAAATTTCAAAAGCATTTCCAGAAGGAAAGTTCAGTTGTTAAAAAACACAACTAAACAAACTATTAAAACTATTAAAAATGTGTGAGGTGTTCAGAGGCAGTCAGTTAAGTGTCACCACCAGAGCAATCTCAAGCAAAGAAGCTGTCAGTAAGTCAGCTTGTAATGAAACATGATCAATGCCACAGCAGCCATGCTTCGGTTTGTTCTAGCATAGGTGAATTTTTTTATTTGCATCTGCCCTATTCCACAATTCTGTGCAACCTCCTGTGATTTTCTCTGCTGACAATTAATGCCTATTCTTACAGTCACTCTGACTGGGGAGGAAAAGCTTTACCGCAGCTTTCCATCCTCGGTTTCTGGATGTTTATAGCCAGAATTAGCAGGTTAGTTACACTGCCTGAATCACACCACCCAAATCCCTGCTTCCAGCAGTTGTGTTTCACAGCCACAGAGCTCTGGGCAGGGGCTGCACTTGGTCCAGGGAAGCCCTGAGTGCTTCCAGCAGCAGCCGGGCTCTCTCCGCTCCTGCTGACGTCTTTGGTTATGAACTGAGTTTTTCTAAGCTTGGTCCCACCAATAAACTAAACTGCTTATAAATCCTTAAGCATCTCA
This sequence comes from Rhipidura dahli, assembly GCA_013399225.1. Lineage (NCBI taxonomy): Eukaryota > Metazoa > Chordata > Aves > Passeriformes > Rhipiduridae > Rhipidura > Rhipidura dahli. The sequence continues at coordinate 112,090 of VXAC01008441.1, forward strand.
GTTCTGAACTCTTCCACTGATTTGTTGAAGGTGGTTAAAAAGCCAAGAGGAGAAGAACCAGGCAAAAGCAGAGCAGAAGAGGACACACAGACCACACAACTACACTCAAACTACAAAACATTTCTTTTGCACAGGATAAATAGAAAAAGAAACAAAATACCTTGCTTAAAGGAGAAAAGGAGAATACTTCTGCAGCTGAATAATGCACAAAAAATCCCTAGGACTTCATCTCATCATGGATCTTGGGAAATAAGATCAGACTGGAATGAAAAAAAGAAGCTTTTGTGCTTCAAGGCAGCCGAGACTTTCATCTGCAGAGGGGCTCGGAATAACTGGATCCCTCAGCTGGTTTTGGCCTTCCAGTGCAAAGAGAGGCACCACGTGCAAAGCTTCACTGCTCTCAGCCTCAAACACAGGTCACATCCTTCTCACCAAGGATCACCAGTCCTTCATCACCCGGAGATTCCAATTATCACCCGGCGTGCTGGGGCACGGCGATGTGACAGAAGGAGAGGACTGACACCCCTGCTCTGAACCGAGAGAAAATACTTTTTCTTGGTGCTGATGACTGCAGCCCTGCTGTGCAAACTGCTCTGGTGGCCATATCATTCCTGCAGTAGCCAAGAAGTCAACATCTCAGCTGTTCCATGAATCTCTGCCAAGTACCTCATGCCACCTCCTATAGCAATTCATGAATATACAGCAGCCAAATCCTTTCCACTTTTACATCACAAGGCAGCAGCAAAGGAAAACAAGGCTCTTATCATAAAGCTCTTCATAGTAAAATAGAACAAAACTATTTCTATGGACAGGGTTGCAAACTCATGAAATTCTGTTTCTATTGCAATTCATTTACTACTAAATGGAAAAGAAGTGAAAAAGAAGTTCCACTTCAGTTAAAAAGGAAATTAAAAATATTCTAGCATGATGTGTGCAAAGACATGTAGAAAAAGAATGATCTCAAAGTGAAGGTATTAGACTGCATCTACAGAAAACAGAATTAATTCCCTGCCCAATAAAATACTGCATTTATCATATTGGTTCTGATTCAGAAACCTTTGAAAATAGAAGGAGCCTACATATCTAGTAGGATAGGAGGCAACTTTGGATTTTATCATCCCTCTTCTCTGTGCCCTCATGATACTTCTTTTATTAGGAGGAAATGAAAGCATTAAAATCTTGAAAAAATACAGTACAAATAAAATTACGTTCCTTTTTCTCTGAGTAATTCTAAATAAACAATGAGACCATTCTCACTTGCTAATTGGCTTTTAAAAAAATCTAATTACAATGGACTCTCACTAATTCACATAATGTTCAGAATAAGCATTACAAATTACTTGCTAATTTGTAGGATTCAGCAAGGAAACTCATAGTAAAAAATCATCGGAAAATGTGCTTCCTTCATTTAGATCATCAACTCTAGTTTATGGTTTCTTCAATTATTTACAGTGTGATAATACCTCCTATGAGAAAAACTAATGTCCTACATTGCATTTTGCACGAATAATTAAATCTTTATTTTGTAAGAAATTTCTGCTAGAAAGCCACTATGAAATTTTACCCAAAATGCTTCTTGAGTTATTTTTTATTCACCCCCTGTACCACCACTGCGAGGCTGATGGAGATGGGAATGCCAGGCTCTTCTTGGCCACCACAGCAGCACAGCGATGGTACAACAACACAGACAGAAAATGTAACCCAAGTGTGCTCTTTTACAAGGGTCAGGACATAAAAATGAAACCTGTGCAAAAGAGCAGAACTATTTTGCTGTGGTTTTTTCTAGCCTTGTTTTGCATTAAGTGATGATAACTTGAAAAATGCCCACAGCAAATGTCTCACTAAGCACATTTAACCAGTGAGCAACAGTGTGATGGCTCAGTAGGAAAAGACTTAACTAAAAGTTATGGCATAGCAGAATTGTTATTTGCTTCTCTGGAGTAAGAACAGAGAACTTCAGATCTATAATATTGGAATAAAAATAATAGACCAGACAGAAACACAGTTACTGCTGATTTACTGACAAAAATGGTGCTATAACAACAAGACCAGTTTTGTATTCCTGCTCCTCTGATGCAGTCCAAGATACAGACAGTTATTTTGGAAGACAAGTGATTAGCCTTTAATTTCTATCAGTAAAAAGTTGCATTAGTTCAATCTGAATATCAAAGTTTTCCTCTGAAATGAAATGCATACAACTTGCACCAAAAGAACAACAGAAAACCCTCTGCAACTTCTTTGCTGTGTATGTGTCTGGGCACAAAGTGCTGGAGGACTGTGCTGAACCAGAAAGGCTCAGCAGCCCGCAGGGAAAACTGGAAATAGAAGTAGGGGAGCATCAGGACAAATGAATGAGTCTCCTCACTGTCAAGAGCAGATCTGTCAGGGCAATGCAGTTTCTGCACAGTCCAGAGCAATTCCTAAAGGTTGTCACTGCTATCTCCCCTTCGAGCTTCCTCCCTCACCAACAGCCCTCCTCAGGACGTGGTGCTTGCAGAGCAGTGGGACAAGGAACAGACCCACCCCTGATGACCACAAACGCTGGTGGGGGGCTCTGGAGAGGGGAAATCCATCAGAATTGACAGACCCAGAAAGAACTGATCCAATCAGGCTCCGACCGTGGTGCCTGGACCGTGGAACCAAACCCACTGAGAATTATGAGGAAAGCAGAGACTGTTCCCTTCCATTCCCAGCCATCAGATTCTGCAGCTTTGGCAACGCTGCTGGGGAGCAACGCGGGGCTGGGGCAGCCTGGGTGCTAATGAGGGACAGCAGTGCTGCACGTGGGACAGGAGACACGTGGGGAGAAGAAAGGTTTCTCCCTGCAGCTGGATTTTCCTCCTCCTGCTCCTTCCTGGCTGGGTTTATTCATTTCTACCAACTCCAGACAGCAGCTGAGACAGAAGCTGGTATTGCAGAATTGCACACTGGCACCTAGGGGTGACAGCAGCCTGGTGGGTCATTGTAGAGGTGCCACACTCACACAGACACAAAGCAGTGGCACACATCTGTCCAAGGCTCTTCTACCTATGGCTGTTTTCTTCTGGAAAAGAAGCCACAGCTGGGAAATTGAGTGGTAAAGGTCAGCAGAGGTTGATTACATACCCATTTAAAGAAGAGAGGGCAAAGGGCTCCTCTGCAAGTACCTCTCCTTTGATTTCCATCCCAATTTGTTTCAATATTATCATTTTCTACTGACGTAAATGCTTTATAAAAGATTAAATAACCTACATAAGGGCCAAATGAAGGGCAGCCTGTGCACAGAAACCCAGAGTACTCATCCAAAGTAACTGTACAGAACACTTCCTACAAGATATTTCTACCTACAAGTCCTGCTGCACTTATGTCCTCAACCCATCACAACAACCTTACCATGGAAGCCCCTACCACCCCTCTCCCCTTACTACATCACTTATTTGCCTACCACCTATTAATCACCACTGGGGCCTGTGACAGAAAAAGAAAACTATTCCTATCTTTAAGAGCCCAAAGAGACAGACCGAACCTCAGATGCTTAAGTACTCCCAAAACCATGTTTCTCTGCAAATCAAAAAGCAGAAAAGGTTCAGAGGTGCACACAAGCAGCTGAGCTGGAGCCCCGTGTCTGGAAGAACGACTGACCCCAAGCTCAACATTTCATGGGCACTCACAGAACAGGGACAGAGCCAGGCACTGCATCCAGGGAAACACAGAAAGGACATCTATAGGGTTTCCACATGGGGACTCTGAAGGGTCCTCCATCGTTCCTTGTTGGTTGCTTTGTTATTTTTGAGGTTTTTTCAGTTCCACCCCCACCCAAGCTTTTGTGGTGTTGAGAAAAAAACTATGCTCACTTTCATTAAACATTTTTCTTTTCAGGCACTTCACTGTTGCAAGTTTGCTGCATGTTCCTTACTCTTTTTTCCTCCCATATACCAAACAGAAGACTGTTGAGAGTGTGACAAATATTACTCTCCCGTCCCTTCGTTCTTTGTGGATTTTTTTTTTATCACTTATTTCATTTTGCTGCAAACAGCACCTTTGTACCTCGGACAAATTCAATAACCATGACTCAATCTAAACCCATACTGAGCTGTCTCCTATTTCATGTTGCCTATTAAAATCAGCACAGAACATTTGATGAGTGGAGAGGGGCCTGGTTCCAGCTCCAGGAGCTCCACCTGGGCAGAGGGATGAGCCATGGAAGAGCAGGGCTGTCCCGGGGGGCCGCGCGCCTCGCTCCGTGCACCTTTCAATGCCGGCTCTTTCTTCATCCCTCTTTCCACCTCTTGAGAAGCCTCTTTCAGCAATTATGCATCCCCTTTTAAGTTATCTTTCATCAGCTGGGAAGGATGACTCCTCCTGCCCGCCGTCCCCAGCGCTGCTCGTGTGGCTGGCAGGAGTGACAGGAGTGATATTTCACCGCGGCACGGGCCCTGCGCCGGGCATTAAATGTCACCAGCGGGGTGGCAACGGGAGGGGGGAAAGAACACCACGGGTTTTATTACCCAAAGCCATCATCCTTACAACAGCAGTCAAAAAAGTACCCGGGGGCTCTCATTTTCACGGAGGTGATTATTTCTGCTGGATTTAGTCCTAGAATATTTTTTCCTTTTTTCCCCCTTATTTTTTTCCTTTTCTTTTTGTTTGTTGGGGGTTTTTTTGTTTGCTTAGTTGGTTTTTATTTTTTGCTTTTTTTGTTTGGGTTCTTTTGGTTTGGGGGGTTTTTTGCTGTTGTTGGGTTTGGTTTAGGGATTTTTTTTCGGTTGGGTTGGGTTGGATTGGTTTTGAGAGGCAGGAGTTAAACACTCCAGTCCAAACCAGGCAGGTGCTGGGGAAGAGCCCACCCCAGACCTTGCAGGCTCTTGCAAAGAGCGTTGTGTCAGTAATGCCACACACCCACATTCTCAGCAAACATCTCTGGTCTTTCCCAAAGCAATTCTTCACAGACACCCCTACATTGCACCCCTACATTGAGATGTTTGACTCCATGGATACTGGCTGGTCTCACAGCACTTTTCTAAGTCTTCAAAACCTCAGTCAGGATCAAGTAATTATTATTTCATTATACTCTCATCAATATTTCTGCTTAGGGGGAGGAGATTTTCATTACCACCAAGGAATATCACAGGAATTTCAGCAGGATTTGGGCACTAGCTCCTATCACCACTTTCAGTGGCTGTAGAAATGGTGCACCCAGCTTATAACCACAAAGTTCCAAACCCCTCATATCACGGGCAACTAAACACAAAACTTATATTATCTTTAACTTTCATCAGCCCATGGGGGCATAGAGACTTTGTGCTGTTTAGTTACACAGTGTTTGGTTCTACAGTTGCCAATAACCAGAGCATGAAGACAGTGTCAGTTTTAGGAAGAGAATTTTTAGCATTTATACATATACAACACCAATTATTTCTGTTGTAATACCTTGGTTGCTTTGTGACTTTATAGTGCTCACTATAAAAACAAAATAATGGTGACAGACAAAAATTAAAGAGACTTTTGCAGACACAGCATTAATGGAGGGATAAAGAAAGGATAAAAACTGGACTAAAATATCAATGTATTCAAAATTCTCCCAATCAGTGAGATCTGCCAGCAAAACAAACAAAACCAAAAAACCACAAAACACCTCTACAAGCTAGAATATTCTTTTAGGTAAGCCTCATATATATTCAGATATAATAAGCATCTCTCTTGAATTATAAATACTGCTTAGAAATCCAGGAGAGGATAGTCCTTTAGTGGCGTAGAAAGTTCCAGTTATAGTACCCTGACAATTACAGCAAACATTCCACAGAAGAGTTATCAAATGCTACTTGATCCTCTGATTATTATTCCTTCTAAATGTTAATGCATAAGATTTTACAGCAGTCTATGGGTAAAGCTGCACCTGGAGGATTTCTAGAGTTTTGCAAAGACTGAGTCCTTTCAAGAGGTGCCAGAAAATACAAAATTTACTCATCTAATTTCTGTGTCCAAGAACTGCTGCAGCGTGCAAAGAGAGAAAAAGAAAAAAGTAAAACAACAAACAAAGACACAGCTAACAAGATAGAAAATGAAACAAGCCAACAGGCTATGTGGGTAGGAAGGAGAAGGTCAAAGAAAGTCAGTCTGCTACTCAACAGGAAAGGATGGCTCGATAAATGACACTGAGCAGACCAAAACATTTACTCTTCCTTCTTCCTCAGTCCTCACTAAAAAGGTTAATTGTGATCTGATGAACAACAAAATTAATGCTGGCATGGAAAGATTAGTGTACCAACTACGACAAAAATCAAGAGTTTGAAAAATACTTGGCTAAGTTGGAAGATTTTATGTCTGTTTTTTGTGGGTAAAAAATCAAAAGGGTATTGAGGGAACTAGTACAGTTTTTGGAGCAGAAGTTGAGAGAGGTGAGAATGCAGGTTGTTAGAAAATAAGCAAGAGAGGGCCTAGGGGTTTATACATCTTTCAGTATGCAGGGAAATACTGAGATATAAAACCTGTAGGAAACCAGAAGATGACGTGAAGATGAGTAATAGCCAGCTTGGATTTGCAAAGAACAAAGACGTGAAGCAAAGGTAATTTCATTTTCTCTGGCATTTCTTGATGCTATTGTACTTGACGGTTCATAAGCAACCCTGGGAAGCACAGCCTAGACATATTTCCTGTAGCCTGATCAAGAAAACTTGAAACTTAAAACTAGAATACTATAACTGAAAACTAAAATAGAAAACTATTCCACTGAACCAGAGGGTGCCTGAGAAGCTCGTTAGCACTGCTGCCATTCAAGGCTCCTGTTGCAAATGGATTCCTTGGAGTAAAACACTTCCCAACAGATTCCTTGTCAGCCCTCAAGAACTCAGGAACACTTCATTAACTGGCAAATGTGCTTTCAGATTAATTGGCTGTTTGGTTTGAGCTGTTTGGCTTCTCTCAAGACCTGTATTTATCACTTTATATGTGAGAATATCAGACATGTGGGGAAGGGTCACAGGGAGATGTCTCTGCACAAAAGGGTCCAGTCCATGCAGGGAGATCCTGCTCATCATCTCTACAAAACATGTAACATTCCCCAGAAGTGTTTTCAAACACGTGGTGTCACCTGGGGGGTCATGTGAGGTGTCACATGGGATGTCATGTGAGGTGTCATGTGTGGTGTCACCTGGGGGGTCATGTGAGGTGTCACATGGGATGTCATGTGAGGTGTCATGTGTGGTGTCACATGGGCTGTCATGTGAAGTGTCACATGGGATGTCATGTGAGATGTCATGTGTGGTGCCACCTGTGATGTCACCTGTGATGTCATGTGTGATGTCCCCTGTTTGGGTGCAGGTTTCCCACTGGCAGTGACAGTCACTACCTCAGAAGTTTGCCCTGCAGCCACTCCACCACCCAGCAGAGTTCACCTGAGATCCTCCTGCCATGATCTCAGGGGTTGTTGAGTACCCTGAATTCCTGAAATATTCAGCATCAGCTTGGGACACCCAGCAGCCCCCAGTGCAACTGGTAAGACACAGGGACTGAGTTTTCCAGTTCAGCAGCTGCCCCAGTGCTGGGTGCAGGGCTGGGGAGTCTCCTGCAAAGCGCATCCTGTTGGAAACAGGGTCTGTAAAAATGGCCCAACACGTGCCATGGCTCAATGTGCTCAGCTGCTCTACCAAATACCTTCTCTTGAAGGCAAATGCTCTCAGCCAAGCTGCCCTATGGACTCTCCCCTCTGGAGGATGCAGAGCTGCTCCCAGAGTGGACACCACCTTGTTCCATAACCATCCCACAGGTGAGGAGGCAGTGCTGCGAGTCTCCTCAAAGCCCACTCTCAGAGATCCCTGCAGGCTGCCCTCAGACTTGCTCTGCAAACACTGGGCACAAGCCCTTTGGAATATTAAGCTCCATTTATTTTTGTGTTTAGCATCAACAAAGCTTTACAGGCTCTCAGAAAATCTCATCCTCGAGGTACACTGTTCATAGTGGAAACTGCTCATCTCTGAGGCCTGGCTAGTTTTGTTGGGGCTTTTTTTTTTCTTTTTTTTTTAAATTCAACTTCTTAGATAAAATAACATTTTCTCCCTCAAGGAAATAAGGTGAATACAGATTAAAATAAATCTGGAATATTTATACTTCAGTTTCCCTATAGTATAATTTAGCAAACATGCCCATAAATTAGCCACTCTCCAGACTCATTTTAGAAAGATTTTCTATTCACTATGTAATATTTTACAGCCCTTGATACATATTCTATTGTTGCACTGGTATTTAGTTGGGGTTTTTTCACCTCAGAAGGAAAAGGATAGCTCAGGGTGCCATTCCATCACTTCACTGTGGCTTCTTTATGCTAAACACACTCAGTTCCTTCAGTCTGTATTTGTGAGTTCTAGCCCTAACCATGTTCTTCCAGATTGATGCAATTACTCTTCTTGAACTTTTGAAGACCAATTTTATCTGTCCTCAATGTCTCAGACTCCTTTTCTTTTTCACAGGTTTTCAAATAAAATGAGTCAGAAGCATGGAATGAACAGAACTTCCAGGTTTCAATATAACACCTTTCAAAATATGAACAGGTCTCCAAAACATTACTGGGGACAGAGAAACAAGTAAAGCCTTGGTAGATTTTAATGGTTACCAAGCAATTTGAAAGCAAAAAGTATTTTCAATACATATTAAAATAAATTCAAACCTGTTTCTGCATACTGATCCCTCTCATTTGCGGTAAGACATGCAGAAACCACTTCAACTTTATTACACAGCAAGGATTTTCACATAATTTGATTAGAGTTTTTTTTTCCCCTGTATTCATACTTCCTACTAATTGCTAGTGCTGGATATTCCTAAATGAATAGCATCAATTTTCTTTATATTTATCAGGACACGATCATATGTTTTATGCTGAGAACATTCCTCCTGCAGAATAAATGAAGTCCCAGGCACAGGTTAATGGAAACCTCGCCACCAACTTCAAAGGAGCCAGAATTTCACCCACGGATCTAATGCAAAATCCTCAGAGGTTAATGAGAGTCTTTCCACTGACATCAGTGAGGTTTGAACAAGGGTAAGAGAGTTGCTGTAATTCACTCCTTAGGCCCTGATGAAAACACTTAAGCATTTCTCTGAGTGTACGCTTCAATGCTTTCCTAATTTGGCCCATTTTTATCAGTGATAGGAAAGGGAACCAGATATTTTCTTTCAAACATCTTCACTTTGCTCTGTGGGCTGAATATGAGAGTAGATTCTGGTCACATTATATTTTTGTAAGGTTAGTTAGAAAGACATCTGGGAACTTTCATTCACAAGTGCTTTAATCTAATAAAAAAAAAATTCTCTCAACTTAGTTATCTAGTTTCTAACAAGATATTTCCTGAAATGCATCATTATATATGCTAAAATAATAACTTACCCCTTGATTATTTCTTTTAGAAAGAATTTTTGCAGAAGTGTCAAGGCCATGTAAGAATTAGCATTAATTACCCTAAGGCATTTCAGACCAACACTTGTTAAGCAGATCTATTAAAACCAATGATGAATTTTGAGTAAAACCTATGAGATTTATACATGACCAATTAAGTATAAAAGTTTTAAATCTCTCTTCCTCCCCTCCCACCCAGCCCCTAATGAATACAATGTTTTCAAAACTCAAGTAGGACAGCACTGACTAGAAAACAGTACTACCCTGAATGACTAGCATGCAACAAATAGATTTGAATCCCAACATGTTTTCTCCTGGGAATTGCACTTGGAATCTCATTACAGAGAAGTTACCTTCCTGTCACTTATTTGGAGGACAGGAGCAACCAAAAGTTCTATTCTGCATTACTGGGTGTTTACATGCACTGAGTTCATGCACATACAATGCACATACATCAAATAAAAGGGGCTGCTGTGCACAAAGGTGGATCAGGGCAGAGGGAGAGCAGATGTCTCTCTGTAGCTTGCACAGGAAGACCCTGGCTGAAGAACAGTGCAAATCTCCACAACCAGTCCTAAATTCTCTTAACCACAGCACTGTCCATCTCCAATCATTTTGGTCCCAAAAGCTTGCAAGGATAAGCCTGAGCAGTAGCTTTAAACAACCCAAATATTTGAAATACTGCTGAGGGAGCAGAGCCAAGTCATGGAACCAGCAGAGGAGGGTGCCACTCGCTCTCTGGAGCAGCAGAAGGCTCTGAAGGCAGGCTCAACCTTTTCCTACAATTTCTATTTATTCACAAGTCTCTTGTGCTCCAGCCATCCTGTGCAGCCACATGGCTTGGGCTCATCAGATCATGGACAGAGGAAGTTAAACAACACAGAGCTTTGCAAAGGCACAGGGTGCTGAGGCAGTAAGGGCACTGGGAGGAACTCAGCAGTGCCTGGAGATGCAGTTTCTGTGAAGGAAAAGCCTCTGGGCAGCTGGGTGATGTTGTTCTGTCCCTGTGCAAGGCCACCACTCCCCGCCCCAGCAGAGATCAGTGCCTTGCCCAAGGCAGCAAGGCCCTTTCTGCCCTGCCCTTCAGACCCTCTCCACAGCATCTCCCAGCAGCAGCTCAATCCTCAGACAATATTTTCCTGCAGCAGAGTGATTGCACTTGTCCTTTTCATTTCCAGTAGCAAAAGGACTTAAATGGCTGCAGTGACAATCTCTGTGTAGAGCATTTGGGAAGCATGTGAGACTACTGGAGGTAAGACCAGAGCAAAGAAATGTCTGCAAGGAGAAAAGCAATGTAAAAATTGTACTGTAAGCACCATCCTTGCCATCTCTCTGGTTCTGCCACCCTGGCAGCTGTTGGAGGGATGCCACTGCTGGAGAAGATAAGAGAGCTCCATCCCAGGCAACAGCAACGTGCACTGAAAACCCACCACTGATTTTCAAGAGGAGTTGTGGTGTCCAGCCTCCATCCTGCAGGGTCATGTCTGATCGTGTACTCTGAGACACTGACCTCTGATGGGAGTTTTTCAGCCATGTCTGAGCCACAGAGACAGAAATGCAGGTCACAGTCAGCAGCTGCCCAGCCCAGGGGAGCCAAAGAAGCCTCTGCTGCCCTGGCACATCTGATCAGTCACCTGGGTTACATCGCATCAGTCACGCTCCTGAGTATAAATTGTTTTGTTTTAATTTAGAAAAACTATCACACTTATTCCGTTCAGCAGGAGGGGGAAGCATTTCTGCCCTGCTCCAACCTTATATAGTGATAGGCAAAAAACATCACCATATGTCTGGGGGAGGCAGTTGGTAGCACGTGGGCTGGGCTGAGTGAGTATTTTACTGGATTTGTGAAGTCCTCGGGACATTAGGCTCTTTTGGGCCCCATCCAGTAAGAAATAATTGGAGAGGAACCCAAGTGGAACTCAAACTATTTTTTTTTTTTGGAGCTTTGGTGGCACAGAAGAGATATTTGGCGATTTTTACTCATTTTTCCTAGATCCAGGTCTTTCCAGGGACCTGTGCAATACTCCAAAGGACTCGAAGACAAACAGTTCAGAATGCTAGAACACAACAACCCAGTTTCTAAGTATAAAGCCAATTCTGATAAACGTAACAACGTTTGGAACAGAGAGAGAGTCACAGCGTTACTTTCCAGAAGCAGAAGAAAATGTGAATTTCAGAGGAGTGGTATTTCTCTATGCAACCAAAACCAGTGGTTTGCACTTACTGGCCTCTAGGTAGGACCCAGACACTTTCTGAGTCCCTGGCTGCATGAATCCCAGAGCAGGATTCACAGCCCCTGGAGAGCCACGTGCGCCCAGCGAGGGGCTGCTGCCTCCCCACTGCCGGTGTTTCCCCAGCACACGGAGCTGGGAAGCCCAGATGCAGAAAATCAGAGGCTGAACACTCACACATTGGCAGGGGAGAGCTGCAAGGATTGCCAACAAACACATTTCCATGCTGAACCGCTGGGATTCTGTGATTTGCAAGCACAGATTCCGTGTGCGGGGAAAGCATTATTCTCCTGTTCAAAGTCATTTTTCAATAATTAATGAATAAATCTGAATTCTCTTTGTATAATGAAATGGAAGTGTCATTTAAGCAGATGGCTAATTGTTATACGGTGTCAGCAGCCAGCTCTTCTTGGTGCCCATTGCATCCTGATTTCAGGTATATTTTCTGGCCACTCCATTTATTTATTTTTCTGATATATAGCTCTGCAAAGATTTACATAATAGCATGAATGTTTGCTGGTAACATAAGCCCTGTGTTTCACTGCAATACCTCCAGCAATTTGCTGACAGTATTTTTCTGCAAAATTAGATATGGAATTTGGAGCAAAAAGCTGCTGCCTTGACAGACACAAATTCCCTTGTTACTGAACAAAGGGTTCCTTTTTTTTCATGGTAATAATGAACCAAGAAGCTTTAAGGGAGGGAAATAACATTGGAAGATTAATGATGATGAACCGATTTGGAAAAACTCCAGCAGACTTGAGGCTTCCTTCCCCCCTGCCCCTCCAACCTCTTCCAGTGTTATTAATGCAAAACAAAATGAAAAAACATCTCCAGAAAGAGGCTGAGAACTCCCCCAGGAAGATCTGAAACAATGAGACAGAAACAGAGGATGTGAGGACGCAGAGCTCTGAGTGGGAGGAAAATACCCAGGTGGGTTTCAAGGCTGGGAATGATCTGCAGACAGCCAGAGAGAACCTTTCAAGCAGCTGAGGCAGAGACCTCGGCTGGAAGAGCTCAGCAGGCCACAAAGTGCCTTTGCTTCCTTTGCAAGACCCAGAGAATCCATGCAAAGGTGATGAAGCAAGGTGGAGACCTGGGAGCCCAGCCCAGCTCTCTGGAGTAGCAGAGCTGCTACTCACAAAAAGAAAAATGGGAGTTTAAAAAAAAAAACCAAACAATCCCAACCTGGGCAACATTTTCCTTTCGAAGCTGAAATATTCCAGCACAGTTTTCAATTTAAATTCACTTTGGACACACAAATGTGATTTTTATTTTTTTTTTCCATTAACCACAAAACTAACAGTGTGCACTTAACATTCACTTTTACAGAAATACATGTATGACACACGTGGCAATTACATTTCTGTAAGAGTGGTGCTACTGCACCAAAATCTGAAAAGGTGGGATGGCAGAGCAGAGCCAGGGCTCTGAAGATGAGTGATGGATCTGTGCCTTGCCCCTGTGCATATCCAACAGGAAAAGAGTCACATCAAGAGTATCACTACAAGAGGAACCACGGCACAACTTTTTACCTCCTATTTTTCCACCACACTGCACTTTCCTGTGCAATTTTCTTTTTGCTCTTTTTCCCACTCATCTCTCCTAAAACCTTGTGATCCCTGTCTCTCAGCAAAGCCATCTGCCCTTGACAGACCCTCAGATTGCATCATGCAGTTTCCCCAGGAATCCTTACTGATGACCTGTGGAAAATAATTTGGGGCCCATTTTCCTCCTCAGAGACACATTTTAACAGAAATCAGATCTATCTCATATCTCCTGGGTAGAATGTAGGCTGAACTCCTCAAGCCAGTATTTAATGCTATTTAAAAGCAAGTCTGTTCTGTTTGGATAATTTTCTCCCCTCAGGAAAAAAAAAAAAGTCAAAATAGTTAAACTCATTAAGAAATCCCCACAGCTTGGGCTTCAATGAAACAGAGCTTTCCCAGTCAGCTCTGCTGCCAGGATTACACTTCCCCTAATAATAAAGCAACTGAGCCCCCTGGAACAGACATTTTTCCTATTCCACAGGAAATCTCACACCATTCCTGTTAAACACCCCCCTGTTCTCATCTGCCCTCCAAAACTCTTCTCCTCACACCTGTAAAATTCTCAGATGAAGTTTTCTCAGGTAATGGGGGAGTGGGAATCACAAGGTCAGACAGGTTTGGATCCAGGTTCCCTTGGGATACAGACACAAATTCATTCCAGGTGCTTGCCCATTAGTGACCACCCTCCTCTGTATCTTCACACATCTCCCACCAGAACAGAAGCTGCAATAATTGTCCTTTCATTTAGCAATAATCCTGGCAAGGCTCACACATTTTTCTGAGCTTTCCAAAACATAGATGAGAGCAATGCCTGCACCTGAGGGTGCTTTGGGATGCCTTCGAGGGAAATGGGAGAGAGAAAGGACAGAGAGGAAACCATTCTCAGACATCTCCACAGACTGTCAAATTCTCCCAAGGCCAAAACAGTTGCTTTTCCAACTGCTGTTTTTGAGCATGGTGGTATCTGAAGGAATTTCTGATACTGGAGGGGGCTACAGCATCATCTGAGTACACTCCTGTTATTTTTGGTTTCACCCTGGTCATTCCTTTATGCTGTGACTTCAGTAAATGCCTTTTGAGGAGATATCAAAAATATCTGAAGCACATGATAACGGAACAGTTTCTGTTGCCAGAGATTTTCTCCTGAAAGTTTGTTGTAAATTGCAAGTATTCATTGCACTGGCTGTAAAATGCATTAGCTAAAAAGAGCAAATAGACCAAATTACTGTATGAAATTTTCATTGCAGAATCACCTGCTATGCTATTAATGCCAAAATGTTCAGCATAATTCCAAGAAGATCCTTCCACCCACAGAGGTACTACTCTAATACTCTTATTTACCTACTTATTGCGGTTGCTCAAGGTCATGGATATTGAAGCAAGATTATGTAATTTACAGGGGTGTATTCCCTTTTATTAGTGGTGGCCAGACAGGTATTACAGATACCAAGATATGTAGCCAACTAGCCAAAATCTAATTAAACACTTGCTATCTAATCATGTAACTGCTGTGCAATAAGACATCAAATACTAAAGAAAATTTATATGACCACGCAGTTGAAAGCAAAAGCTACAGAAAGATGAAAACCACAGGATAAAACAACAAATTAATACTAGAGGATTGCACAAATCTATCACATAGATGCATGCAGAATTCAGAAAAAAAAGCCCAATTTCTTGTAGAAAACCGTGAGAAAAACAAGGAAATGAGGTAAATTCTCTGTTATGTGCCACCTTTAATTCCAGTCCTTCAGCAAATTTCCTTTAGTCACATCCACTATAAAATGCATGGCGTGTTCCTGAGAGTCTTTCAGCTCAGCTGTGCTGGCTCCTACTGCATCAAAAATAGAACCTGAAGTAACAGAACCTAAAAAGATATAAACCTCCTTTATTGTGTCTACTTGACTGTATTAGCAGATGGCCGTGCCTGAGACTACAAAATGCATAACAAATATTCTCTTTACAGGGGGGAGGAGTGCATTTCAAGATGCATGGACACAAGCAGCTGCAGCACCAAGGCCTTTGGTGGGCACCACCCCAGGGAGCTCCAAAGTGGCCAATTCCCTGCGGTTCCCTGGTCCCTCTGCACGGGCAGGCTCAGAGCATCGCTCCCCCAGGGACAGGAGCAGGCTCTGGAAGGCTGCACATCCACCTTGCCTGTCCCTGCCCTCCCACAGGGACTGACCCCGGGCACACTGGAGCCACCAGCGGGAGGGAGGGGACATTGCTGGGACACTGAGCTGGCTTTTGCTCTCCCACTGCTCCGTGCCAGCCCCAGCTCCGGCTTCCACTGCGCAGCACAGGCGCCCGAAGGGAGAACAGGCAGCTGCTCGTGCAGGGAAGTGTTAGAAATGACTTAGCTAATTTCTAATTCAAGAGAATTTATTAAACAATCAACGTATAACATTTGGAGAAGCCATGAGTTAGTTCAGGATCGAGCCCGGCGGTCAATCCTGGGTGAACCAGAATTTGGACACTTGTGCAGCCCAAACCTCCCTGGTTCACAAGAAGTGGTTCTTAGTGGGACTCTTTTATACAGCTTTTTTTTCTTTGATGGTCTTACTTCTTTAGCATACTGGTGCCACTTCACCTTGCTTCGTTGCTTGTTCCTGGAATGGCTTGTTCCAGATGGCAGTTCCTGGAATCACCAGATATGAATCTCTCTGCTGGATTAATATCATCTTCCCTTATCTGATATGCATTTTTCTGCTGGAGCCTGTTAGACAGGAGATTTCTCAGAATATCCCCTTTTAAATGTATCTTGTTGGGACTTTATCGTAGCAAGAATTCTTTGAAATGCATATTTTTGGCTGGTTTTTGTATTTTCTTCTGGCTTTTGTAGAAGATGTTGGGGTTTCTGTTTTAGCACCAATTATTTTGCAACATGTATTCCAGAAGGATGTTCCAAATCAGACACAAAATTTATAGAAATAGCAGAGACTTCACCCAGCTCCCACTGGGCAGAGGCAGGATCCTCTGGGGACGGGTTTTGGCTTTAATGCCCACAGCATCCCCTCCCTGGGCAGTGCTGGTGCCAAGAGCAGGTCTGAGGCCATTGTAATGAGAGAGATGCTCTGTCAGCAAAGGCCAGGGCAGGGCTGGGCACCCCTGCAGCTGCAGAGGGCACAGGGAGAGTGGGGAGGACAGCACAGCTTGGAAATACCCCACCTTCCTTAAAAATGGCTCAGTGTATGGAAACTTTGGGTTCCTTTCTCCAGCTACCTCAGCTCCACTGCTGAAACCCCTCTGCTTAACCTCCAGTAGCCACACCACAGCTCTGACTATCAAATAGATTAATTTAGAGATACCAGTACTGCATTGGGGTGGCTGTAATGGGAACTTAACTCATTAATTCTGCCCTAAATACCACGTTCCTTCCTTTGACTGCATCCTCCACAGTTCATCCCAGTTCCACCAGCTGCAGAGACAGCATGCAAAGGGACTGTGAGGAGTGAGGCAGTAAAGAAAATCTCAGAGGAAAAAAAAAAAAAAAAAAAGCCCAACCTGCAAGTCCTTTGAGGGATTTCAGGGTTTTGCTGAACTATTCTGGGAGTTGGAATTATCATAGAATATCTCAAGTTGGAAGGGGCTTGGTAAGGATCATTATGGTTGCTCACGATCATCAGGATGGTCTGAAACTAAACCACACAGCTAAGAACATCATCCAGATGCTCTCTGAGCTTGGGCAGGCTCCAGCAGTTGTCCACGAGCTTTGATTTTTAATTTTTTTTCTTTATTTGTTTAAATCAAAACACAACAAGCAGCATTTATTTGGGGGGAGAGGGAGGGAAGGGAATGGCAAATGAAAAAAAAAAAAAAAAACACCTTTCTAGAAATTCATCTAACCCATTTCTGAGGAGAAACTGCAAAAATGATATGATCCTGCAGACCCCAAGAGAGCCAAGGCCAGGCCACCTCAATCCCTCAAAGCAGACAACCCACCAGTGGGCTTTTCCCCACCAGGCTCTTCAGCAGCAGCTTCATTTTGATATCAAACCCATAACCACTGGCTCTGATGGATTGCTGCAAACAGATATTAATGCCCACACACCTCTGGGTTTATGGGCACTTGGCAAGAGCTCAGCTTCCTCACCCAGCTGGGTGAGCCCCTGGGGCTGGTGTTTTGTGAGCTGACCTTTGAGTGCCATGAGAAACGTGTCCCTCGTTCTTTTTGCTTTACCCACGGAGGGAAGGAAACCCTGTCCGAAGCAATGAGCTGTTTTCACAGTCTGAATGCAGCTTGATGAGTGGAATTTTCATTACAAATGTGCCTGACCTTTTGTAGATAGACCTACTCCTTTAAAAGCCTGCTCTGATATCTGTTAAAGACAAAGGAGGGACTTGCAGAGGTTTCAGCTGTAGGTTCATCAGACACAAAAAACATCAGCTAGCATTGGCTCTTCAGCTTGATATTTAAGATGTTTCCATTAAATTTTAATATATTCTTAAACTTTAATATTACACAATCAGTAGGTAGTAATTCACTGTCTTTAAAAATAAAATGCTAATAAAACCCACGGTAGGAATATAATTTTCCAGATTAATTTTGTTCTTACTTTTTTCACAAGACTTTATTAAACTGTATTCGCCTCTTTTTGCTAGCTATTTTCATGGTAAGAGGGGCCAAAGAGAGCAGAGATGCAAATCAATTCTTGCAACTCTTGCCATGCTGCAGATCCAAAATTTCTGCAGAAATAAGTTTCTTTCTCATCTGAGGCGCTTCCTTGCAAAATGGATTTCTGCATGCAAATGCACTGGGCAGCTGTCAGTCAGCAGCAGTGAGAGGAGAGCTTCTGCAGAGACACTTGCAGTTGCAATTGTCACATTTGGCAAGTGAGGGAAGCTGAGCACCATCAGATCTGCAATTAAATGTGACAGCAAGGTGAGCTGTCCTTGTCTGGGTCTTATTCAGCTTTATGCACCAGCTCTGTCCCCTCAGCTGCATTTAATTCATGCACTGAAGAAACACTGAACCTCTAATGCTTAAGCTCCATAACCAGATATTCTCAGCTGATGTGCCAATTTTCTAGGCATATTCTTTGTCACTACTGAAGTCTCATTAACTCACACATTTTGCTCCCTTCCAAAGCACAGATCTGGCGAGTGAGTAATCCTAACACTTTATGGCATCCACAGATTTTGTTCAAAACATTGACAGCTTTCACATAGTCATTCCCACTGTAATGAAATGTATTGCTCTTTAAACAGCATTTCCTTACCACGAAGAAATATTCACAAAGATGTGCTACCTACATAAATATTTAACTTGGTATTTTTTGTCTGCAGCCCTGCATGAACCAACAGGAGAGTGCTGGTCATAAATTACAACTCTAAGTAGCATTAAAGGTACCTGAAATCCTGGATCAAGCTGCTCTTGCTGACAATCAGCCTCTGCTTACTAAGGGCCAAGGTGCTGGCATCACTTTTCATTATAAATCCCAAAACACCAGAAGTAAACAAGTAGCTAATATATGTTTTATGTAGGAATAACAACCCACAGATGGCAGAAAGTTTCTGATGGGGTTTTTTTACCTCCATTAGACTTGTCAACTTGGTACATTTTTTCCAGTAGGACTGATGGCAGTTTTCAGAACTCTCCATTAGGAAATATTTGTTGCATCCTGGGTGAGTCAGTAATTTCAAGTGGGATGGTGAAGTCTGAGCAACAACCCTGCAATAGCAGATAGACACTGGATGGGGGCAAGGACCTGGACCAAGCCTCACATCTGCATTTCCCTGCTTGGTGGTGTCTCACCCTTCTGCTGCTCTCAGGTGCTCCCCACTGCTCCCAGAAAAGCCCTCTAAGAGTCTCATCAAAGAAGTATATTGGGAGAGGGATGGAAATCACAATGAGTTTTCGGGACTGGAAAACACTTTCCTACTCAGCTCCCTGTTAAACTCTTAAAATTAAGCACTGCATCCAATAAGCTGTACCATAGGTGGTAATAATGATGCTATTTTAGACCAAATTTTTCTGCCAACCGTCCTGGAGGAGACTCAAATTAATTCCACTGAACTCAGCTTGATTTGTTGCAGACCTGTGGCAGGGCAGGGAGCTTTTCAGGGAGCTCATGCCAAGCCCAGCAGAGCCAAGGCTGAGATTCAGCAGGTGGGGCCCCTTGGAGCACCATGTGCTCTCCCAGGCTTACGACATTCCTGGGGTAATGGAGGTGCAGTATTTTAAAGTAAATAAAAAAGCAGCAAACAGAAAAAAAAATAAATAAAAAAAAAAAAAAGCCCACATTCTCCTTGCCACCTGTCAAGAGTGCCTCTTTAGCTCTGCACAGCCACTTTGCCCACACACTGGGGCCACGAGCCACGCTCCATTTGAGAGCAGGAGACCTCACCAGGCCTCCTCTCCCTCCAGATTCAGAATTCCCCAGATGGGACTCAGTGGGAAGAGGAGTGCAGGGGAGCTGGGTTTCAAAATCAGCTCGTCTGAGGAGCAGCAGCCTATTTATTACTGACCTGCTACACGACACCCAGGAGAAGCATTTCACCCTGGAGACTGCAAGCTCTCTGTGTGAGAGCTGATCACCTCCTCGTGCTGCCCAAGGGAGAGGAAAAACACCCCACCTCTCCTGCCAGAGCTCAAGCTGCACTGGGACAAAAGCCATTAGGATACTCCCCAAACCCTTAAAAATTTATATTGGTCTTCAAGAATATATTTTCCTTTTGAGTGTTCTCTGACTTGCCTGTTCCAGTGAGGCACCCACAGAGAATGGCTATAAAGGAGCACAAAGAGGAGAGTGCAGAACAGGGCCCAGCCTGTCCCAGCCTGGGAGGAGAGAGGGGAATGAGCCCTGGGAGCTGGAGCCAAGCTGGGTGTCACAGGCACGAGTTCCCCATAAAGCTGCTTTTCCCAGACTGTGGTTTGCCACCAGGGGAGAAGCTCCCACACCAGATGCCCTCCTCAATCCCAGATAGTCAGGGAAGGCAGCAGGGGCTCGCTGTGCTCAGGGAGAAAATGCAGAATATCCTCCTTTGTCAAGCAGGGACTCGTTTCCTGTGCAGACTGAAGAGCAGTGTATCATGGAAACAGCCCAGATATTTTTAGATGTGAAAATGCATCAATACAGTAAACTGGGACACAGGAAACAAAACCAAGGCAGTGTCCAGCAGCAATGCGTTTTGAATGCGCTAATTAGGAAATTGCACTAATTGAAGTGCCATTAGCCCTGCTCTAGCTGACACTGGCAGGTGTATTCCTGGCGAGGCTCATCCTCTTTACAATGGCTTGGTGCTTTCACTGTGCAGGCAGCCCCCTCAGGAAAGGCAGCCCAGCTCAGCTCAAATAAAAGGCAAAACTCTAAAACAATATTGCCTATAAAAGTTGATTTTACTCCAGAGTAAAATCTAAGTTGCTTGAGTGTCAAACCAGACCAGGGTCACCCTGGCAAAGCAAAGGACAGGCATCAACCAGCAAAATATTTTTATTTTTAAAATGTACTTTTAGAGTGTAGAGGAGAAAAGCAATTAATGGTAATGTCCATATTTACTGCACTGATTTTAACTAAACTTATTACTGTATAGGACAGCACTTATTTATTTGGATACAATTAAGTTCTGGCCAGGCACTGTTAAGCACATTACAAATTTCATTAAGCAGAGGTTCCAAACTGCAATTCAGAGTTAGAGATGTGCTCCAGGATTAATTTGGCTCCAGACAGGAGGGCTTCACTCAGCTCCTGCAAAGCTCCATGTGCTGGGATTTGGGTTCCACTGGGACAAGAGTGACCAAGAAATGAACAAAGCCTCAAGACAGGAAAATACTTGAAACTCTGTTTTCTGAGATACTCAGTTCTCACAGTTGTGGTGTTATTGACATGGCTGAGGACAGTGGAGGTGCCAATATAAATAATCAGAGTTTTAACCCATTTGCAAGATCCCAAAGGACTCAGGGCATTTTGTCTCAAAGGTTATCCACAGCCCATATTTATCACCAACTTAGGGAAAAGCAGAACATTGATGGGATCAGCAATTGCTGTCATATCTTTCTTCTGGTGAAATTAAATGCCAGGCCACTGAACTCTGTGAGGACACTGATTTGAATTTAATGTTAAAAGGATTTTACCTTAGGGCCACTGAATAACCACATTTGGCTATGGATAACTAGACACACAGAGAGTCCCTGTGTACAAGTAACAATAAAACATCTACAAAGCTCATTTTAATTATGCCAAGTACAGCATGAAGAGACCATGAAGAAACAAGCACAATACTGAGCTGTTAAAATATACAACAGGACAGAAAAATAACAGGGAAAAAGGAAGAGGAGCACCCAAGCCTTTGGAAAAAAAACCCCTATTCTTAGACCTCTCAAAATTAAAAGGTGTAGAAGAAAACAGAAACCTTATCTCCTCTCAGTGTCACTTGCACTACAGTAACTGTGAAATCTCACCTAGGAGAAAACTGGTATTTCCACTAAAAATAAGAGAATATAGACTCCAAGAACAATGAGGAACAAGGCACCCTGTATCTTCTGTTCATGTTCCCAACGTACAAATTTTCCTCCCCAGCTCATTTCTTTTCAATCACAAGCCAAGCAATCTTATGAGGAAGTATTTAGATGACAGTTTGTTTTCTAACTGCTTTTAAAGACTCAAACTTTTCTAAATATCAGAATCCCTTTGATAGTAAATCCCCTCTAAATTCCCCCAAGCATCTTCTAGCCCTGAAGCACCACTGGATCACTTGGGGATGGATCAATATGACAACAATTTCACTGAGCATGACAGTGATTTCACCAGGGGCTTGTAACAGCTGAGATAATCCTAATTAAGGAGTGGGAAATACAGAGAAGGGGATGCCCCCTCCTCATCCTGGTCTCTTTGGACGTGGAAAGAAATCTGCATTTTGCTGGTGGTGATGGGAGTGGGAGCTGAGGGAGCTGCTGTGGCACAGCCCTGCCAGCCCAGGGCACCAGCAAAGCTCCTCTCAGTGCTGCTCAAACTGAGAGCTCTGCAATTTCCTCCACAAAATGACATTCAAGTCTGGGGCTTTCGACCCCATTTCAGACACACATAAAAGGGAAATGTGAAATTTCACTGAAATAAAACCTGGGGAGCTGGCCAGGCTTATCCAGGAGTTCTGTAGCCAACTAGGATGTCCTTGAAGCCCAGCAGCTCATTTTTTCCCTGAAAGTTCAGGAATAAACACACCAGATGCTCCAAGTTCTGCCCTTCTTTGGGGACCAAGGCAAACCCAGATGCTACAGAAGTAAAGACCAACCACTTCAATTCTGCAGCATCTACAGATATCTCCTAGAGGCAGCAAAGACAACTGCTTTTACATCCTTACAGGCCTTTTTTCTCTCATTTGGTTCGTGTAGAGTATAATTTCAGATGTTGTTGTTTCTCTTTTTCCCAGCTGTAAATATTTGGTTCCATTTTCATTGCTCCTTGTCCCTTATCTTTAATATCATATAAATAGAAGCCTGCACAGTTTCTACGTCTACAAATACACGAAGATTAATTTGCATGCTGAAAGCTTAACTCAGATATTTTGAACTGGATATGGATAAAACAATAATCCACTTCTGGGCCGAAGTCCAAACAAATAAACCAAATAGATTTCACATGAAAGCAATAAACAACAGCAACGCCAGTTACTCATTAGAATTCCTGCTCTGCAGACATGACTGACAAATACTTTATAAAAGCAATGAAAGTAACAATAAAAATCTCAAGTCATCAAACTGTCAGTGCTGTTCAAACTTTCCTCCTCGTCCAGGCTGTGTTGATGTTTGCTCCACAAACCCCTGGAGCTCCGGAGCACTCCGGGGTTAGAGTTCCTGCAAGTACTGGGATCAGCCTGTGTGGCAGGAAGGGAATCAAAGCACTTCCACTTAGATCCTAATTCACCTGCAAGACAGCAAAATATCACAGCTCATTCTTTTTTCTGAGCCAGCAAGAGCATTTCTTTCCAAGTTGTTGTGTCTGTATCTGCTGCACACATCCAGCTCTCCGTGGGGATGGATGGGGAGATTTTGGAGTGTGCTCTAAGCAAGCAATTGCCAGGCAGGAGTCACAGTGACTCACACACCTCCATCCCTGAGTCACAGCTACTCCTCTGCTCCACTACTCCCTTCCAGGATCCGAGGGAGGCAATTCACTCTCTCGCAGCAATTACGCCCGGCATTGCCAATCTGTAGTATTCAAATATGGTGAGTCAGCCCCCTTCCCCTCCCCAAAGTCAGGTGGCTGGCTTAAAAAGTCACAGTGTCTTAAAAATATGAAGTCTGTGGGAATTTTTTTCTTTTCTTTTTTTTTTTTTAATTCTCTTTCTGATGGTTATTTTGAGCTGGTTTAAACACACGCTCTTCCCTCCCACCTCCTCCCTTCCCCTGCGAAGGGAAAGGCGAGATTCTCACGTATTGACTCCATTTCGTGCTTCAGAAAAGACACTTCCCAGTGCATCTCCCAGATCCAAACCATGGCAGGTGACACGGTGGGGAGAGAAGAGTCACCTTCTGTGATCCTTGAACAGACACGGTTCAAGCTGGGAAGCCAAAAAATTCGGTCCAAATTTGAAATCTTTTGTTCCTCATCCCCTCAATGCTCTGCTGAGGAATATTTATCTCTGAATATTCAGCTGCAGTAGCAGGCACCATATCTATCTATATCAGGGTTCTGTGGAGGATGGGGGAATTTATTCCAAGCCCCCAGAAGCAGGAATGAGTACTGAGGAGTGGCTGTCACCTGTGAAATCTCACTCTGAGCCTCCACAGGTACAATTTACATTTTTAGCAGCAGTTCCTCCGCCCTCTCTGCCTGGGATGCCACCTCACAGACAAAACACATTGGCACAGGTTGACCCCAGAAGCCCCTAAGCCAAACCACAGTCCCTTACCCCACTGAGGGGCCCTGTGGAACCTCAGGGACCTGAGCAGAGACCAGACCTGCTCCACTGCCCTGCAAAACCCACCCAGCCTGCAGATCCTCACAGGGCAGCCCTGCCAGCTCCTCACTGCAGCCCAGCCAGGGCCAAGTGGCCAGATGGGATTTTTGGCCTACAGCCTTAGCTTGGTCTCCAGATTAATGAAGTAAGACCTAAATGTTATATATTGGAGGGATTATTCAGAATTTATGTATACAAGTGGGATGAGCACCCAGAAGAGCATCTCTGCAGCAGGTGACTGCCTTTTGGAGCACCTGCCTTTAGGGCTGCTCTTCTTGAAGAGATTCATAAGGCTTCTTGTAGCCTGGCAATGAAAATCCCTCCCTTGGCTGCTCTGTAACCTCTCCCCACGTGGCAGAGCTCAGATTGTGAGCCCTGAGCTGCCCAGGGCTGCAGCAACCTGGAGCCTCAATCCCCTTGCAGGGCACAGCTGCTGTCCAAGGGGCTGCCAGGGTGGGGACCCATCCCTGCTGCCTGCAGCACTGGGACCCACGTGTGGTCTGTAGGCTCCAGGGAACAGGGCTGGGGTGTAAATTCATACAGAAAATACAGGCAAATGCAGGCACAGGAAGGGAGGCAAGACATGCTGGTGCTGCTCCCATTAAAAGGGAAGAAATCCTGTATGCTCTAGAAGTAGTAGCATTTATTTGATTTCTAAACAATGACAGCAACTACAGAATCACTGCTTCTTTTCCTTGTCCTGGTGCCCACCTGTGCCCTGAATCAGTTTGTCCTGAAATGCTGTTGTAAAGGTGGGTTGAAACCTCTGGCCAGGTTATCTGTCAGCCTTTAAACACACAGCACATGCCAGGGCTGTGTGAGCTGCTTTTCCTTTCCATTCACAGCAAGATTGTCCTATTCTGCAATCCCCTTGTCCTGAGAAAGGGGCAGGACCCTTGAGCAGAGCAGCATTTTCCTTATTCCAGACATAAATCTTTACCAGCTCTCAGATGAAAGCAGCTTTTTTCCCATTTCACTATTGGGATCACAAGGTAACATTTTCTTCTGGGAGTTTTACCCCCAGGTTCAGGCATCTCTGGTTTGTTCACCAGAAGTTTTGGCATCTTTCCACTAAAAGTGGAAGAGAAGTCATATAGATACAGAATCATATCAATAGAAATCAAAGCAAATCATACAAATACAAAGAAAAAACTTGCCAGGGTGCTCTGTATACCTTTACATTGTCACAACTGAACCTGTAAGATACAAATACAATGGTATGATACACCAGTCAAGACAGACCAGCTTTTTTCTCCTTAGAAAAAGCTGACTGGAATGCACTTCTAAACAACAATTTGCCCCAGCAATGACATTTCGAAGGAACAAATAAGAACAGCTTCTCATAAGTGCTTAAGACTTGAGAACAATGACTCCTATAGAAAACAAAAATCATGCTGCAAGGTGAATTTCAATAGATACAGCCACCAGCTCTTCCAACTGGACTTTTGTAGTCACTGTAGCAGGGCACATTTGTGACTAAGTTGTAGTGAACAAGATGTTCTCAGATCCATGAGTAAAGAAGAAAACTTTACAATGGGGTAAACATTAAACCTATTTGGTGGGCTGATAATGAATATTCTCCCCTATTTCATTCCCAGTGACTCACACAGCCCAGTATTCCTCAGCAAAGAGTGTGCTGGCAATTTTTAGCCCACCTCCCCAAGGCATTGTCTTGCTGGCAGGAGGTTACCATGAAGCCCAAGTGTCCAACTTGCTCTCATCAATGTCAGAAAAAAATCCCTTGAGAATTTTTCCCCCTGCAGACAATCCTTTGGATTCTCATCCCAGAAATCCTTGAATCTCTTTTTTAAAGCAGTATCTGTAAAAAATAATAACACTGAAATGCTGTAGTATATAATTTTCCTGTGCCTGCTGAGCCCCACGTGAATCAAGTCACCAGCTGCACTCAGGCTCCACTCCCAGTGCTGCTCACAACTTCTGCAGATAAACTCACCCAATAACTTTGGTTTTAGGACTTTAAATACAACCATAAACACCCTCACCTTTGATATCTGTCCTGATTCCCACCATGCCTATGTTGTGACATGTGGAATACAAAGGAAAAGAAAAACATTTCCCATTTCCTCTCAGCACTCCCTTTTCTCCCAAGGGCTTGCTCCCAGCTCTCAGCAGCCCACTTGTTTCCCAAGAAAACAAGCTGAGACAAATCAAGTGTTTCTTGGGTGCAGTTCTGCTTATTTACCACAAAAGAAAAAAAAAAAAAAAACCAAAAACAAAAAGAAAGGTGTAACACATTTCTGCTTTCTCAATGCACAAGTGAAAAAATCCAGACAATAATGTTTTCTTTCCAGAAATCCAAGACTACCTTCCCAGCAAGCACTATTCCCACCAGGAGCTCTTGCTCATGGCTTTCTCCTGAGCTCAGCACTGCCTCTCTCTCTTTTTGCAGTGGTTTTCCTTAATTTTTTTACTACTCAAAAGCATGTAAGGATAAACCATTAACCAGTCAAACCAGAGTTTGCAATTAATCTCCAGGAAAAACCCGCGTCCATTTGGCTCCCTTGCTCATTAGTTTTGCACAGCTCATTGCCCTGGGTCCCAGCTGGCTTTTGTTCCATCCATCACCACACAAAGGAGCACTTAATTGGTCTTTGTATTTACCATAAATGAAAGAGGTGAGTATATCCATCACCACTAAGCAGCACTGCAAATAAACAGAACATACAGCCCCCATAACAGTGGCCATTAATATCTCCCAGCAAAGCAATATTAAGTCCTTTTTCATTTTGAAAGCATTAACAACACAATCACTAACTAATTCTAGTTATTAATGTTTCGGTCCCACAAGATTTATGAAGGGGCATAAGGTCCTACAGCAGTTTTATGTACCTGGGTACAGTACTCCAAAAACAATACCACTTTTTTTATGCTGTACAGAATTTCATAATCATAATCCAAATGTCAGTTAACTACTTGACTTTATGTATGACGTTACTGAAAGATTAAATATTCAGAAACATTAATTTTTTTTTTTAAAATATGTCAAAAAATATGTACTTGATAATTTCAAGGGATTTGTGGGGCCTTTTTAATCAAATAAAATTGTGGTACTTTTTCAAGAAATAAATCATTGTAGTTGTATAGTTTATACAGGCAAGAAGAAATACTGCTTAGCATTCAGGGCAATAACAAATGATATGAAATGAAGTACCATAGAAACTTGTGCTCAAAGCATATAAATCATAAAGAATTCTTATGGTCTGAAACCTGCAAACTCCAAAGCCAGAAATTGTCCTCATTGCTGAAAATGTGGCCATGTGAAGATTTTTTTTCCAGTATTGTGAGTTTTGCTTGTCCTTCCAAGGGTTTAAGGATTCTTGGATTCTGCAGGCCTACACCTCTGTGTGTCTGTAATCTCCTTTATCAGATGTCTAAAGGAAGGTAGAGCCAAATTTGCATTTCCTGAGCTCTTCTGGCAAATTCCCAGCCGAAAATAAATTGGCATCAGCCACTTTTCTCTTTGCAAACCCAGGTGCTTGGCCTGTCTGTTTGCTCCCATCCAGTCAGCAAAAGGAAATTTGGCTTTTCAGGACTGAACTCTCACCAATCACAGCTGAACCCTAAGCAAATGCTCTGTCCTGTCTGTAAAAACAAACCCAAGGGAGTGAATCCCTCACCACCTTCTCAGGACACAGCAGGGAATGATTTAAATGTCTGTCCAAACTAAACACAGCAAGTCAGGTTTGGGGTGCCCTGAAAGGCTGGTGGCAGAACTTGGATTCGTGTCTGGCTTCTGCTGCATTGTGCCACTTGTCCTCACTTATCTCAGTGAAATCGGGATGCAAAACATCAGCATGCTGGGATTTTACACTCTCAGTGTAAAAATTAACAAGTAAATTGAAAATCCAGCATTTTGAACCTCTCACTTCCACAAATACAGCAGCTTTTATTTCCCCTTTTCTATTTTTAAGAAAGAAAGAGAAAATGCATTTTAAACAAAAAAAAAATAAATCTGTGAAGTAATTGAAAAACAAAGCAACTGGAAAAATCAGAGCAGTATTAGGATCTCCTTGGAGGAAAGTAGGTAAAATCTGCAAATCCTCATGAACAGGGTCAATTTTTCAAATCCTTAACAAAACTGAGCTTAACCTGCCATCCCTCTGCCTCTGATCTCAGTCCCCTGTTACTCCCAGTGACAGCCACTGCAAGGAAGTGAAGTGCATGAAGATACAAAACATGAATCTGTATTGATTTTTCCTCTCAATACGGAGAGTGTTCTCTCTGGGGAGAAGGTACAGAAAGACACATGTAATACCAATATTAGGTTATCCTGAGTTTAAATTAGAGGCACCAAAACGGAAGGCCAGATCTTCAGTTGTCAAAAATGAAAGCCAATAAATACATCCATGCTGATTTGCAGCAGCCAGCAGCCTAGCCCCATGCAATTAGTCCTGGCAGGGTCTTCATAAACATTGATTTTTAATTGAATAGACCTATAATTTGTCTTCCAGCTTCGTACAGAGACATACATACACCTTGGAGTATTTTTTATTTTAACTGCTCCCAGTTTTTCAAAATGGAGTCCTTAGAATTATTATGTCCAAAGTATTTTTTATTGCAGAGAAATCTGAAAGTCAAAGCTCCACTTGGATTCATTTGTCAATGCAAAACAATAAAAATAAATCAAAGTTCAGCTATCACAGCAGTAATCATTTCAAAAATGCCTCCTTTTAGCTCCAGGCTGTATTCTTCCCTACTTGATGGCACAGGGAAGTTGCCAGTGGAATTGCTGCCTTCCACATTTGCCTTTTCTAAAGTTTCTGTGACTGCATTGCCGAGTTCCAACACAAGAAGAGAAACCTGGTGCTTTACCTTATATTTGCTTATAATTCAAAGTTTATTGCACTTCATTCAGTAAGTAGATTACGTCAGGAAAAAAAAAAAAAAAAAACAAAAAATCCAAACTTAGAGAATGCCTTTTCAGGGAGCACAAATTCCACAGACTCCTCCTCAGCTTTTCTGCTGCGAGAGAGACATTAGTACTGTGTCATATTTAACAAAGCACTTTGTAAGCATTCATTAATCATGCAGTGCCCCTGAGAGGCACATTATGTAATGTTTAATCTGCTCAGCTGAGCCTGTAAGTACAAGAAACCTCTCAAAATTTTATCAGCTTTACAATAAGAGGAGCTGTGCTTTAAGTACAAGCAGCAAAAAGCAACCGGTGGCTCTGTGTCCTCCAGGTGCCTCCATCAGTGGATGTGCCCTGCTGTAACAGAGCTGTGCCCACTGTCACAGGGCTGAGGCACTTTCTGCTTCTAAAAGCCACTGCAGAATTCCAAAGTGCAACTCCTGGGTGCCCAGGGGCTGATTTTCAGACTCTGACATTCCCCTCCCAGGGCCACACCGGAGCCCTGAGCAGCTCAGCAAACATCCCCAGCCCAGCACCACATCCCCCTGGTGCCAGGAGAAACAAGAGCTCTGTGCAGGAAAAGGACACACCACAGGTGCCCACTGTGGGTCATCCACGGGCTGCTTCATCCCATGCTGCCAGTGCAAACAGCTAAACCCCCCTAAAGTCCCCACAAAGCCCCAGTTCCCCCTTATCTCTGTGCAGGGTCAGCCAGCCCTGGCTCTGCACCAATGTCAGTGTTCCTTGGGAAACACTGAATGGGAAAAGAAGGCAGCTCTGAGCCCCAGACACAGACTTCACGTTGCCTATGTCAAATAGGGTCCAAAAATGATGATGCATTAATTAATATGCTGTTTTGAAGGATTTCTACTTCATATTCATACTGAGTGACAGAAACAGAAAAGGCAGGGGTACAGAGTTCACAAAAAACTCAGAGGAAAGAGCTCCTTTGCATCTTTTGATTTACTTCTTTCTTTTAAATACACATTATGAGCAAACATTTTATCAAATGGTATAAAAGCCTCCTCACTCCTTTTCCTCCTCATGACCAGCAGAAAAATTCTAAATTCCCAACGTTTTTGCCTCCATCACAGTCAACAGATACTTTGAAATCACCTTGACAGAGGAATATAAATGATATTTGTGTAGGAACTTGAAGGAAGTCCTTCTCTGACAGCACCTCTGGAGATGAGTCATTTGTGCTGTCAGGGCCACTGGCAGCCCCTGCTCTAAAACACACAGAGCTGTTATCAGCTGCTATCAGTCTCCTTTAGACTGTGGCCCTTCTTTGCCCAAGATGAACACAGGAAATAAATAAATAAAGACAGATCACCTTGTAACTCACAGACATACTGCAGCCCAAAAATATTCAGATTTTCTAGTACACAGGCCAGCTCTAACCAAATTCATCAGCACATCCTGATGAATCAGGGTTCAACATTAAGACCACAATAAATCCAGTGGAACTGCTTCAAATCAAGCTGGTATCCAGCTGGATTTTTCTCTTCTGGCAAGAACCAGCTCAAGCAGGGTTGTGCTCAGTGGTGTCCTGCAGTGAGTGCCCACGCTGCAGCAGCCTCTGAGGGGTGAGCACAGGGAGCAGGGGAGGGAGAGGAAGATGAGGGTGAAGCACAGAGGAGGGACAGGCTCAGCAGCCATGGAACTGGTGCTGCAGGGAACGGGGCAACTCCTTCTCCTGGACAATCAGAAAAACTGAAGAGCTCAGGACCCTGCAGAGAGCTCAGATCCTGAGCAGGGGAACACCCTGGGCCAGGGCTGGGCTGGCTGAGGAGAGGAGAGGAGAGGAGAGGAGAGGAGAGGAGAGGGAACTGCAGCAGGTCTGCAGTGGGGATGAGGTGGGAAGCTCTAAGGGGAACTTCCAGCCAGCTCCTCCCCTTCTTCATCCACTTAGCCAGCATTTTTTACCAAAAAAAAACCAATGGACACCCAGTCTCTGAAGAGCCATTTCCTAACAGAAATGTTTCAGGATCAGGGGGTCCTTTCAGCTATTACATCTTTCTGAAAATGAATGGAGAGACACTGAGCTGCCTTTTGATACAAACAGATCAAATTGAAATCATTCCTGATTTAGGAGTGGACAGCTGCCTTCATTCCACAGTGCATACAGCTTTCTGGGAAAGGAATTGCCACCTCTAGGCTCTCTCCCTTTCCTATATTCCCCCCTGACCTCCCAGTTATCAATATTTCAGTTCCACTACGTGAGAAGTTTCTTTGCCACTTGTGTTCTCTGTATTACCATGAATCCCTATGTAGTCTTTAAAATTTCCATTTTAACCAGCTCTCTATTTCAAAATGCCTTCCTTTGTAGAGTGCAAAGCTCTTTTAAACACTCATTTTGTAGTTATGGACCTGCTTCCCATATTGCTTTTATTATTACCTGGTACATTCAGGCAAAATCTGGACAATAGAATGGAGCCATCAGGACAACAGAGCTGTATATTTAAAGCCTGCTATCTGTCCTACCATTCTTTTTTTAAAAAAACAGCAGGTTCACACTCATGAGCTAGTTATAAGGGTTTCTGCAGCTCTCCTTCTTGAAAGGATCTATTTAAATGTTGTATGACATCTATTTTCTCCCTGGGAATATCTTTGTAGTGTTTCATCTTTCTTTGCCATCAAAAAAAAAAAAAAAAAGGAGCTGGCTATGCTGCAAACCACTGGAGATTGCTTATTCTCAGGCTCCCTGGCAGCTGCTGGCTGGTTTCACGTTTTCTGACATCACTGAATCCCAGCACCCTTTTTCCCATTATTCAACAGACAGTTCAGTGAAATAACTCGGCTTTTGCTAAGTTTCTTGAATCCTTATTGTTCATTCATCACTACACAACACCAGGGAGCTGCTGGCAATTAGCAAGAGCAGGAAATGAGGACACCTGAGCTCTAATCTCAGCCTGGCACTGGCACCCAGCAGGGGCACATTCCTTGGGGCAGCTCTGGGAGGGCTCCTACAGCACCAAGGAGAGGGTGGATCATTTGTTTGGCAAGGGGTGTGCTTGCAAAAACTCACTGAAACAGTGGGAAAATATGAACCTGGAGTGTCCTCTTCTCAGAGCACATCATGTGAGGTCCTTGAGATCAGGCATGGCACAAAGCTGACTCACAGCCATGCCACCTTCTCAGAGAAAAAAAAAGAAATAACACAGCAATGTGTATAAATTCTCTAAATTCTAGAGGCTGAGTGACTGCCATCTCTGCCTTTAGCATAAAGAGCACTTGCCCACATTACAGTCAAGCTGCCTTCTTGTTTAAATAATTTATAGTAAGCCTGAAACACAAGACCTGGGGAACAGAGGTTGACCAGAGTTTAAAGCAAGATATGATTTTTTAATGCTGGATAGGGGAGAAATGGAGAACTTGTGCCCAAATACATAATAACAGATCACAGGAGCCCAGTCCCAGACACCCAGCCCAGCATCAGCCAGCAGCTTTCTGTGCTGGGCAGACACCTCAGCAGGGGCTGTGGGATTGTAACTCAAAAGCAGCCACTGCCCTTCTTCCCTCGGGGTATTTCCCTGTGCTCACACAGACCTGGCTGTGGAGAGGAAGGCTCTGAGCCAGGCGAGCATCCCCGGAGCTGGGCACTCCCCCTGCTCCCAGCTCAGCCCATCCCTCCCTCTGTGGGTCAGCAATGCCCCCCAGCACCCCCTGCCCCGCAGGAGCAGCCCCGGGGCTCCCGGGCTGGAGCCTCTGCAGGGAGCAGTGTCAGAGCCCCCCCAGTGCCAGCAGCCAGTCATTCCCACAGTCTCTGGGTTTTTCACTCGAGAAACACTTTTTCTTCAAAGCACTATAGAGCAAGATTTTCTAAATTGGAGCCCTGGGACCAGGAGATCTCTTTGGTCATGGTAGCAGTGACAGAATACAAATGTGTCTGTTTCCCTGAGAGCAATTTGGGTACCAGCAAAGGAGAATTGCTGCTGGTGTGTCTGCTTATTTATTCCCCTTTCCCCCTCCTTTTTTTCTGTGCTGTTTGCACAACAGAACAGAGTGCTGTTGAACAGAATGATATTATACCATATAATGTGCTACAATAAGCAGTCTGCAAAGAAAAACATCTTTGCTTTAAGAGATCACTTCCAAATTGTATAAGATGTGGCAGTGGATGTGCAGAAGCAGATTAACCTCTGGGAGAGAAAAGCAACCCACTTCACTTATAAACTCAAATTACAAATATACCTTTCAGCATTTCATCTGGTGTTGGTACACACACACACACAAAAGCCTCACAGTAAACTGGAATGCAAAACCTCTTATTAAATACACAAACCCCCAGAAAATAATATTTCAGGCCATAGAAAAAAAAAAAAATCAGCAACCAGAATGTGAAGAAACAAACCTAATTTTCCAAAGCCTGCCTCATTTCAGCCTTGCCCAAAAGCAGCAGGGACAGACTGCATCTCCTGCTCTGGGAGCCTGCTGAGCTCAGCAAGGCCCTCTGGAGAACACCACTGCCCTGGCTGGGGTGGGAGCAGTCCCAGAAAAGGGTTTGGACAATGCAGCCAAGGGAGGGTGTCCCAATTGCTGCCCCAACTAATGCCAGGCTCACCAGAAGGGAGCAACCAGACATCAAAAAAGGAAGGGGTGAAATCCAGTGCAGGTGAACTGCAAATGCAGAGGAGACCCTGCAGAATTTGTGGGGACCAGGGATTTGATGTTCATTCTCACCCTGAATTTCTCACCCCACCCCAAGACATTTTGGTCCCCCGTTATGAATTAGGGATCTGTCAAAACTCTTTGTGAGTGCTAAAGGCAACAGATAATTGACTGAGCAGTGGCCTGGCACTCCTTGGAACTAATGCAGCTGAACAAGGGCTTTGTTGAAATGAGAAAGCCTAAAAGAGATTTGCTCAGATCAAGCTTTAAGCTGTGTCGGACATGTTCACTGTGGCTCGGAGAGCTGCCCAGACAAATTGCAGGCAGCAGGGAGCTCTGGTGATTAGAGAGGGAAGAGGGGAGAAAAAAACCAAAGAACAAGAAAACAGAATAAACCAGAATTGGAAAGCAACAGCCTCTTGTTGATCATGTACTCCTACCCAGCTGTGTCACACAGCACAGGGCACCTGTCCCCACTCAGGGCCCCTGCTGCCAGCCCTCGGTGACAGAGCCACCAAGACAGTGCCAAAGCAAAGGGGCCATGGATGGATTTCACCCACAACCTTCTCTGGTTTCAGGGCTCACCTTTCTACCAGCCAGAAAAGCAGCTCAGTGACCCAGCTTTGCAACATTATCTGCATTTCCAGGGCATATCTTCTGTCTCGGGCAAGGATGGTTTGCAGGACACAGCCTTCAGTTTGGCTTCACATCAAAAATAATACCACTGACAATTTCCCTAAGGTAAAGTGAGCTCCAGAGCAAGAACACCTTTGAAAACAGGAGAGCCTCACCATGACCCCATGACTCTGCCCAAGGAATTTTTAGGAAATTGCTTTCCTTTAGTCCATTCCCACCAGCACACAATTTATAACACTGCTGGGGCTCTAGTGAGATCCACAGCCCAGCTCCTGCTGCAGCCACTGGGGAGCCTGGAGTTCCCACCAGACTTCTCCATGCTCAGGTTCATTGCAGCTGCCTGCCCCATCCTTCTGGCCTGAGCAGGCAACAGCAATTCCAGCAGGGCAGGGTGTGAGATGTGCAGCTCCACTGCCACAGGCAGGTGAGGCATCCCTTGCATGGCAGCAAGAGGAACAGGAGGAGCTGCTTCATTTGCCTCTGCAATATTTCAGGTCTGCCACTGTGATGAGCCCCTCTCCCATCACCCTTCCAAGCCCCACACTTGGGGGCCCAGTTGCTGCCCCACATTCTGAGGCACCCAGCCTGCCAGCCCAAAGGGGACCCCTCCAATTAGCCATGGCACACATGGAGCACGGGGTCCCTGTGGCAGCTTAAACCTCACAAGACTATATTTTAATTATGACTGTGTTAGCACAGAATCAGTTGCCTAATCAAGCTTAAATTAAATGCATATTTAGCAATTTTCATGCTGGCATTCCCAGAAATGTGATACTTTGATATTGAATTATTTATGTTGTCTAGATCCCCAGTCATTTTTAAGAGCAAACCAACACTCCAGGAAGGCAGGTAAATAAACCAACCACACTTTTCTGAATGGCCATGGCTCCCCATGAATGAATGAGGAGCATTCAAACCCTGTCAACCAAATTACTGTGAGATTTCCAGTGTAAACATGAATGGTTTTTTCCATTAACAACAGCCTACAGGTAAATATTTACTTTGTTTTCAAGGCTGGAGCTCCAGAGGGCAACTTGCTACAGCAGCTGCAGTAGGTAGTCCAAAAATAGGTATTTCCCTGTTAGTGGGAGGGTTTAATGCTCACGAAAGCTGCTGCCTGAAATGGCAGAACGAGGGTGGGAGCAGCCAGGTATTCTGCTCTGGGCTCCTTAAGCTGCTTTCAAGGACGTGGCCTCCCCTGTGCCCCCATCCAGCAGAACAGCTGAGCTGGAGCTGAGCACTGAGCTTGAATGCAAACCCCGCTGATTTCTTGTGAATTTTAGGAAGGATCATCTGACAGTCAATCAAATTGACCAGGAATTTTGGTTACAGAGCTATGGATTTGGTAAAATATCCGAGTGACAAAGCAGGGCAGGAATCAAGCATGTGCTTCAGCCTATGCAGATGGGAATGGCTTTGCAAGGCTGAGGGTATCATATCTCTGGCCAAATCTCTGCTTGTCTTTTTTCCAGCTTACCTGTCTAATAAGCCAGGATGATGGCACTTACTGGGCTGTTATGAAGCATGAATAATATTGTTTAATGCTTCAGATCCCACAATAAAAAGTGATACGAGCACCAAGTGTTGTTATATCAACACAGCATTATACTATAGAAATAAGTGTTATTAGAGGTATACACAGGAGCTTTATTTTAATGCTGTGCAGTTTTCTACTGAGCCCGTTAATGATCAGCCATTACAGCAAAAATAAATTACCTTTCACAGCAGTTAAGTTTTTCATGGTACCAGCAGTAGTCAAAATTTAACAGAAGCGACAGGTTGAATTCCCAGGGACACCCAAATTTTGTACATCAGCTGCTTTTGACAAACAGCAACACAGAAAAAAAAGAAATCAATGGAGTAAAGGTTTTGGTGGAAATAAAATGATCTTATTTCAGTTATCCATCATATTTCCCACTAAAATCATTAAGAATGAGGGGAGCAGAGAAATCTGCAACAGGATGTTGGCAAAAGCACAAGGGGATCTTTTCTCCAAGCCCTTAAAGCTACACAGCCTTTCCTGAAGCTTAGTAAGGTATTTTTTAACACTTAATGTTGATGCCAATCAAACTCAAAGCCTGGGTGCAAAGCTATATTTTCCCCAACATCCTGAATCATTAGTCAAAGTCCACTCCTGAAATCATTTTAGCATTTTGAGTTGGTTTCAGATAAGAATGATTCAGATTTTAAAGATCTTGCCTTAAAACCCACACATGCACATGACAGATGGTGTTAGACACATAGCATGTAACCCATAGTAATGTGGCTATATATACACACATCTTATCTGTGCATCATTTCAGAGATAAGAATAGCTTGCATCACTTGTATGGTTAGTCACAAGTCTGGCAGGGGACCTGAAAGCTGCAGAAAACTTGGACAAAGAACTCTGGTGTCAGGAGATTCCCAGGCACCAGTGGTTTCCATCTGGTTTTCTCCCTTTCTATCCTGAGCTTTTGAAAGGCAGTTTTAACCAAATCCCAGCGACAATTCACAGCTACAATGCAGCTGACAGAGCCCAAGCAAAATGGTGCAACCTGCTTACTCAGAGAGGAGCTGGGAGAGTGGCCTGGTCTCAGTGTCTCATTTGGATCATCCCAAAGCCCTAAATGTGCAAATTCCTGATCAATTTATCCTTAAGTTTTTCCTGGAGAGACTCCAGGTTATATACAGACTAAGCATACTAGTCCAGACCCCAGTCCAAAGGGAGATGTGACAGAGAGCAAATGGGACATGAATTTGGTTAACAGAGGAAAAAATCCATGAAGTGAAAGCAGCTGAAATCATATATTAACTCATTGTTGTTTGAAAAACCAGAACATGCTAGTCCTGGGTAAGTGCTACACGAGGGACAGGAGGATTGAGTCCATTACTCACAAACTAAGAGAGGCACAAGACAATTTACACAAAAGGAACACTCACTGTTTTAATGCACTTAATCTTCTGGGTGGCTGGTAAGCACGTAAAGGAAATTTGGAACTTAATATTAAATAAGACTGCTTTCCCCAGAGTAAATAATAGATTTGTCTCTTAATGCACCAGAAAACCCCTTTCCAGTCTTTTGCAGCTGTGTCCTTGGATATGGACAAACAAAAAACACAGTGGGACAAATCTATCCCGATGCCCCTCTCCCAGCATCAGATGCCAGTGTGACCTGCAGTGTTTAAGTGGGGGTTACCCTGATACAAACTCACCCATAAGCCTGATTCCAACCCATTTTTAAGGAACACAGAGGCTGAAGCAGATGTCAGGGACATTAGCATCAGGCTCAGTAACTGAGTCACTAGATTTGATACAGGATCTACTTATAGCCCAGCTGAGATTAACTGTGGTTACCTGTCAGAGGGATTTTGCCACACAAATAACAATCACACCTCCCAAACCAGGGAGAAATGCCACCTCCATCTCCTCTGCATGTCAGGCAGCTGCAGCACTGGAACTGCCATGGAAATCAGCATTACATGAAAGCAAAGTTTCAGATGCTGTCCTCTACTTGTTCTCTAACCAAAGTCTGTGCACAGCAGTGCTTGTGACACATCTGCCCTTTGCCTCACCAAAGGGGGTTTGGTTTTGTGCTCTGTATTAGAGGTGTTTCAAAGACTTATCTTTATTTATCAGTTAAAACTGAAGCTACTCCCCTAATCAGCATGTTTCCCTTGCAAATATTTAGTGCATGCTACTCTATCACTTCATTTCTTCTGGTTTTCCTTTTTTTGAACCATCTGAACCTCTTCAGCTTATACAGGTTGATTTAATAAGTTCCCAAATCCCTGACAAGCACAGCTGCACCGGCCAAAGCCAGAGCAGTAAAAGCCATTTGTGCATTGTCTTCAAGTGAATTCAGTGGGCACCTTTGCAGGTGTAGAGCTGATTCTGGGAACACAGCTGATGTAGTAGTGAAGCATTTCTGACTTGCTAAAGTATTCCTACCTACACATGGCTTTGCAGGACAAAAACACTTAGAAGGAAACCCACTGTTAGATATAATGAAGCTTCAGGAGACTGAATTTAAATGCAGAAAAAAAATAGAAGTCTGAATATCAGACAAATACCTAGTAGGAAGCAGGATGGGTTCACCATCGAGACTTTCTTTAGCAAACCTGCCTGTGTCAGACACAAATTATCAAGCAACCACACTCAGAAAGTGCCATGAATATTTACCAGGCTTTGTCTGGACTAAAGGATCAGATTTTGTCCATACAATACAGACGCACTGTTGAAATGTTGAAAAAGTAGCAGAGCTTCTAGAGGAGCTAAAACAAGGCTGGGAAGGATGTTGGTAAATACACAGAGCTATTCTGCAATCAGCTCAACCTCTGCAGCTTCCACTCCAGTATTTTGGGGGACAGATGAGCTGTCAGTGGCCTGAGCCAGAGCTCTGCTGCACCCTGCATGTCCAAACATCTCAGCAAGATGCTCAGGAAAGGCTCTGTCACCTTCACCTTCTCAAGGTCGCTCCCTGTGCCTTTGCACCCCCACAAAAGCGCAGTGCTGGGGGAGCTGCTGGAGCCCAGGCAGCCCCAGCCTGGCAGGGCTGATGTGAGTCCCTGGCAGGAGCCCTAATCTCCTAATCTTACTGCTGAGGGCAGGGAGGGAATAAAGCACTGCAGCTTTTCAAATGTAATTAAAAATATGTTATCTTCCCAATGACTCCGTGATCTTCGAATGGTTCTGGGAGCGTTCAGCTTAAACTGGGCCCCATAAAAACAAGACAAGGAACTATGCAAAACTTGAAAAGTATTAGTGAGGTGCTGCCTAATTAAAGTCTGGGTTAATTAGTTGACTGGAAGCTATTTGTTTGTAAATATTGGATGAATTCTGTATTGTGTATGGTGCATTCAGCTACCACCAAGGTGATACCAAAATACTTGACCAGGGCTTGATCTTAACTGGCATATGTGGCTGTACAAAAATCTCTTCTTAAATTTTCTTTAAAGAAAAATAACTTTCTGGGAAGAGACTTCTGAAAATGGCCAAATGCTGAAAAATCTGAAGACAGAAACCCTGTAAAAGTACTATATATATAAAATGTGCATATTCGCCTTTTAAACCAATCTTGTGATTTCCTTAGAGGACCTAATGCTCATAACACAAAAATTTTATATATTTCAAAAGCATCCAACAATTTGGAAAGGCTTTCCCAACACATACTAAAGATGCTGCTGAAGGATGTATGCCAGGACCACAGACTGCTGGACACAGATTTTTTTTGTTGTGCATACAACTTTTCTGCTAGGGAGCACAGAAAGGACCTGTCATATGCTAGATCCTGCACAAGATGTCATTTCATAGCTCTCAGTAAATCTAATTATCTGACTCTGCTTCCCAAAGAGAACTCCAACTTTTACTGCATAAAGAAAAGGCAAAGCTGCCACTATTGCAATGCTATTTTTGAGCAGACAGGCTGACACAGAGATCACTCCTGAATCATGTCACTCTCATTGCTTTATTCCAGGCTGGTTTAATAACACCAGAAAATGTTTTATTCATATTCATAATAAAGCTTTGGAAGAGCACACATTTCACTCATGTTACTGCCAAGTGACTGTATTAAGGACCCAACTGGTAGAGCCTGGATTTGGAAACAACTTGTGGAAAAAAAACGGGTTTTGGTAACAACTCTGGGAGGGTTTCAAATGCAGGACAATGATTCCCATCAATATATCCTTAACTTGGGTTCTTTTATCACTAAAACAACAGAGGGGCTGAATTTGACCACAATGAAGCAACTTCCCAACACAAGAGGCAAAATAAAGCAACTCTGATTCTCTGCCTTGAAACTCCCTAAGCACAGGGCAGCTCCCACAGCACGGAGGAAGAGGAATAATCTTCAGGTGCCACTGAGCCTCAGAAGTCCCAGAGCTGCTACAGGGGCCTCCCTGGGATCCTTTCCACAGGAAAAAAATCAGCCTTTCTTTTATTCTGATGAATTGCACTGAAAGCTGGTGGGCTAAAACTTTACAGAAGTGAGTCCAAACTGGTTTGGGGCAGGGTGCAGAACGAGCAACTTCATATTGGATTGCTTAATTAAACAAGGGAGCACGAGTGGATGGCTACACCCCACCCTGTATCCAACAACCTTTTCAGCTTTGGAGGCTGTAAAATACACACAGAACCCTTGGAAACTGCTGTGGTCCCAGGTGCAGTTATAAAAGGTACCTCAAGGTATTCACAACAACAGGGACTGCTCACAAAGAACACTTTTTCCCCATCAAATGGTGCTGTGGAGCAGCACTTCATCTCATCCCTAAGGCAGATGAACCTGAGGGAAAATCCAGAGGGAATTCTAGGCTGTGAGCCTCTGATTTGCTTCAACATGTGCAGTTAAAAGGTCTCCAGATGTGCTCATCTTGCTGAGAGTGTCACCATTCTGAGGGACAAATTTGGTGTTCCAAGGGAGCAAGGTGCACTGTGCTGGATCCTGCCTCCCACAGGCACTGGAGGGATAAATGCAGAACCTCCTGCTTTGCCCTGATGTGTTGTTTTTCACCTCAGGAAAGGCTCAAGCACAGCCACTGATCATCTCAAAGTGCTCACAGACTGGTGTCTTCCTTTCCACTCCATTTAATGCTAAATGCCTTGCTTGTGTCAATGTACTACCAAATTTTCAGAACCATGCACTCTTTGCCCCAAATATTCATCTTTTGCTCATTCAGGGGCTCTTTATCAGTGCCAAATGAAGCCTTATGAACTTGGAAATGCTTCTCAGGCTCCTGTCCTTCCCTTGGGAAATATTTCTTTCAAAAAAGCATCTTAGGCCCAAAGGAACACATCACCAGCTACAGAAATTCCCAAGAAATTCCTGTACACCATCCCCTGCCTTCCAACCACTGCAACAAGCCCTTTTATTTGATTTTTCAGAAAGAAGTTTTGACATGAACTGATCAAGTTATGCTCAAGGTAAAAGCAGCAAACACCTAATCTATATTTAACCTGCTGAAAACTGCACAGACACTTCCCAACGCTGGTGGCAGTGAGCCTTTGGGTGTCTCATGAGAGTAACTGAGGAAGAAAAACCTGACAGAGAAATGAAGAAAAGCTCTCCTGTGACAAAGTTCATCTCTGAGCCTGAAGCCTGACCATCAGCCAGAGGAGAGGTTTGTACCCCCAGGGCTAGAGGGTGCCACAAGCTGTCCTGCAATGGCAAAAAATTTCCAGAAATGTTCAAGCATCCTTGAGGTAGAAAACATTTTCTCCACACGTTTCCTCCATGAGTCTTAAACCAAAACCAGCCAGAAATGCCACCATGGCCTCTGACAGCACAAGGCTGACAAACTCCTGTGACCTCAGCCTCGCCCTTAAAGCAGCGTTCAGCACTTCCCAAAATAGAGCGTGTGAGCAGATGCTGGGGAGGACAGAAAGCAAACATCTGTCCTGCTAAAAGTGTAAATCCTCCACAGGAGCCCCTGGCAGCCTGCAGCTGGGCACCAGTCCAGGCCCAGCTCCCACAGCCCGTGGGTGGACACAGGGAGCAGCCCAGACCCGGCCACAGCCATCGGCTCCACTCTGGGTTTTTGGGAAGGCAGAGCACCAGGCACAGCCCAAGGGGGGAAATGCTGGCTCCTGCATTACAGACCCTCAGCAAACAGGGGTTAGCTGGGGGTCCCAGCTCTGCTCCACCAGAAGGGCATTTGCCAGGGGAAGGGGATGAACAGCTGGAACGCACCACGCTGTGTGTGCACGGGATTTGCTCCGCTGTTTGTGACATGCAATAAAACTGAACGAGTGCAGGAAGCCACAGGAGTGCCAGAAGGAAAATCCTGGCTGTTACTTTAATTGCAAGTGTGCTTGTTTGCTATGTTCTCTGCTGGCAGCACGAGCATTTTAAATAAAACATGATCGGTAATTTATTTAGCAAGCAAGTCTTTGAAAAGTTCTTTTTGCACAGCTCTTACTAATTTATACCAGACAAGATTAACCCTCCTTCCCCTCCACAGGTCCATATGCTTGAAGTGATGGGGGGCACGATCCACATTAAATATTTCTCTAAAATACAACATTTGGACACATCCCTGGGTCTGTTCCACCACCTGACTGCCTCGAAGAGCTTCAGGAAAAAATGAGATCCAGCCAAGGATTCACTCCTTCTCTCCCAAGATTCAGTGTGAGTCTTCTCCCAGTCAGTGCTCTTTCTTCAGGAATATATATATTATTCATTCTACATCTTGTGGTGCTGATCAAGTGACTGTAGAGCACAGACAGCTCCACAGAGCTGCAGCCATTCAGCTGAAATTCAGTGAAAGATTCTGTGCTGTACGAAGCATTGCCACGTGCACAAGGTACGTGCAGCCCTGGGTAACCCAGCCCAGGGAAGGACAGATTTCCTGGGCTTACCTGGAAGCATTCCTGGGCAGCTCAGCCCTGGGTAACCCAGCCCAGGGAAGGACAGAGCTCCTGGGCTTACCTGGAAGCATTCCTGGGCAGCTCAGCCCCAGCTCTGGGGCTGGGTTTGCTCTGCCAGCGTGGTTTAAAGCAGATGCTGCATCCTGGTTTCTCCCAGCACACACGTGGGGAAGCGTGTGCCCTTCTGCCTGAACACAAACACTTCACT
Source organism: Rhipidura dahli (assembly GCA_013399225.1). NCBI lineage: Eukaryota > Metazoa > Chordata > Aves > Passeriformes > Rhipiduridae > Rhipidura > Rhipidura dahli. The sequence goes on from VXAC01008441.1 coordinate 154,808, forward strand.
CCTGTGTTCCATCTCATCACACAACACAAGCCTACACACACAGTGCCTGTGTACACATCAAAGTTATCTTCCATGGGGAAAAGAACTAATCGTGAGGAATCAAAGTTAAAAAACAAAATTAAAGCCATGCATCTTTAGTCCATTTCAAGCAGTCCAAAGTAGTCAGTTTATCCTTCTTCAAAATAGCACCAGCTTCTGAGATAACAGCCACAGGGGCCAGCAATTTCTTTGGCATTTACAGTCTGGCTTATTTTCCATTTTTATTTTTTATCTTTCCAATATTATTATCTAAACACATTCAGCCTTTCCTCTGCTGAGGAGAAACCTTAGTATTTGGAAAATTTTACTATAATTTTGTGCAACAGAAGGGTTAAGTCATTACAACTTAACCTTACTGACTCTTAGGGGATGCACACTTTATTGTGTAGCCTTGAGCCTTGGTATAACAGCAGTAGTTTTCCATTTTAATCACAGCAGGTTTTTAAACATTTAACAGAACTCCAGAAACCTCTTGCTGTCTTTGACCAAAGTCTCCACCTTCGTCAGGTGAGGGACAAAATGTCAAAGGGATGATGAAAGTGTGTCTGTATATAAATACCTGCACACATGCACAATACATATGTATTTTTATATACTATGTTTATATAGTTACTGGAGTTTACAGTTACACAGTTAGGTTGTTTATATAGTTATTAAACAGTAATATTTATAAACTGCATCTCACTTTTTTGCAGCATTTGTTTTCAGATCACATTTTGGGAATGTGTAAGAGCCAGCTGTTTGGGTTTGTGTTTGTCCTAGCATATTTCATTCAAATCTTAGGAGCAGGTGGTAAATAAACTGAAAATAGAAATTTATAAAACTCTAAGCAATAATGTGGTTCAAAGTCAGAACTGTCACCAAGAAGAGCTCTTCAAGATTTGGACTCACCTTCCACTCCTCACAACAGTGCAGGTCACTGTATTCATACCAAGAAAATAATCCTTCTAGATACTTATATTTTAGTTCAGAGTTCAAACTGGGTAGAGAACTGTAAAGATTTGAACAAAAAGAAATCCGTTGAGCCCTAAGGCTTCTGGCAAGCAGACCATCTCTGATCTACAGGTTCTTATCTTTCTGGGAAATGTCAATTTGTTTAAGCCAATTTCAAAGAAGTGTGTATCTCACTGAAACTCTTTTTGTCTTATAACCACTCCAAACTTTCCAGGCTTCATGTTATGAACACTGTATTTATTCCTAACCATGCTCTTCCTGATGCTTCCCTCAGGTGACCAGAGCCAGAGTGTGCACAGGCACAGCACAGCTCACTGCAAGGTACTTCATTCACCTGGAGCAAAATCAGGCCTGGGATGTTCAAGCAAACCATCAAATTCAGAAAGACCAGCTGGCAAGGACAGCATGTGAATGCCTTAATAATAATTTAAACTCTGATAACATCCAAGCAAAATTATATTTAAGAAAACCCAAACAATTTGACAGCCCAAGAGAGTACAGGCTCTCAGAACCACACAAGTGAAGATCTTGGTCAAGTCTTGACAAAACCAAGAGGCAATTTTAGGACCTGAACCCAACAAAAGGAAGCTGAGCTCTCTCTGTGGGGATGTCTGAGTTGCCCAGAGGCTGGCAGGGAGTGCAGGCACAGATCAGCTCTTCCCAGGAGCAGCTCCCAGGTGCTGGTACCCACAGGGAGCACCACGGCAGCTCCAGCAGAGCTCAGCTCCTGGCACGTTCTGCTCATCCCCTTCCTGATGCACAGAGCCCCTCTCCCCCTGCAGCACCCACAGCACAGCACCCACCCCTGCCCAACCCCTCTCTGGCTCTGCCCACTCTCCCAGTTCTCCCAGTCTGAGCCTGTGCTGCAGCCAGAACATTTCCAAACAGAGTAACACATTTTCAGCTGCACTTGAGTATTAGGCTGCCAACGTGAAACATTATTTCTCCTAAAGAGCCTTTATTAGCAAACACAGGCATGCTGAATATTTAAGGCACAGGTCCACGACCTGCTGCTCCTCACAGTGCAAGGAGAAAGCAGCACAGTGATCTGCTGAACATCCAGCTGGCTTCAGTTTAAAGGATCACTGAGGAACAATGGAGATGCAGCAGCGCTGGGCATTGGTTGTTCCACAGCTCAGCAGGGCTTGGATTTAACAATCATGAAACAAGGAGCCCCATCCTTCTTGTGGCTTCAGCCTTATTGGCCTCAATAGCTGTTACAGGGTTGTGGAGAAGAGGGTTCAGCTCAACTCCAAAGAAGTTGTGCAAAGCCTGGTTGAGGGAAGACCAAACCTCACTGACCAGACCAGCCAGGTGCATCTCCACTGAAGCCTTTACAGCTGTGGAGCACAAACTAGAAGAGATCAGCAGGAAGGACCAGATTTAGAAATGAAAATGGAAAGAGGAGGAAAGAAAAACATCATCCATCCTTTCTGAAGAATGTCTGTAAAATCAGGTGGGTTTTACACTCTAAAACAAGCAGCTACCAACTCAAAATGTTATATTTAAAATGCAGCGTTATTTTGGACATAATTTGCTTGTGAAACTGGTCGGGATGGACTAAGCAGGGAGAAATTCCTGGATCTATACCTCCCCCAGACATTTCCCAGAAATTTGAGTGCCCAAAATACACACTACTTTCTGTTATTTGATTCCATGGCAGCAACAGTTCTTTCTCCACAGCTACTGTGGAGCAAAAATCCCTTGGTTCCCTCCAGGCATCCAGCCCCCATCCTTCTGCTGCTGGTACCCAGAAAATAAACCTACTTATTGTGCCCTTATTGATTTTGCAGAGCTTGAACATCTTTGGGAAACAGAGTCTACAACTCGAATAAAGATGATCTGATTAACTCTGCAATTGTGCTTATTGCTACCAGACCCCTTTTTTCTTCCTAATGGGATTATTGATTTAGAGTTTATAGCAACTTAAATGTAACAACAAGACAGGCTGTGCACAGAGATAAAGCAATGAAAGAAATGTTCACTTTTAACAAGGAGGAAAAAGTAATACTTCTCTGAGCATATCAGTGGAGATAGAGCAGCTCTAAAATAAGTGATTTGTCAAGTATTTCCTGGTAAAAGCCAGGGATGCAAGTATCTGGTGGTGTTCCAAGGGACAGAGTACCTTTCATCTGATGCAGCAGCACCTCCCTGCCTAAACACACTTCTGTCTTCCCCCCGGGATGGTTAATCCTGGTTTGCAGCAGCCCTGGAGAGAGGCCTGGCAGGGAAGAAGGATGCAAGAGCTGCCTCTGGACCAAATGTGAGGCTCTCAGTTTGGGCAGAAGAGCCCCCTGACTTCCACCAGCACACAGAACACAAACCCATCCCTTTCCCTCTCCCATAAATGAGATTTGTAGAAAATCTGAGACCTCACAAATATTCCACAAGCAGGGAACTTACAGACTGTACAAAGGACAACAGAGCAGTAAATTAGGATGGAAAGAGGCCAATAGAGTGGCCTGGATGGATTAAAAGTTTGGGGTCTTTCCAACAAAATAGGCTCCCATAGAGCCAAGACACAAAGCTCTATGTCTAGGAACAACAAGAATTCAGCATGAGAAGCTGCATCCTAGAAAGCAGAGTGAATAAAGGATTTGGACAACAAAAAGAACAAGCAATTTGTTAGGCATTCCCAGTGGCAAAGCTATCAAATATCATCCCTGAATATATGAATCCAACAACAGTGTCTGGGAGTGCAGATGATATTTGACATCTCTAGAGGGGATTGGCAATGAGCAGCTCCTGCTTCAGCTGGGGAAAGCAGAGGGAAAAAAAGGCACAAAAATGTTAAATGCAAGAAATGGCCCAGAATGTTCCCAGTCCTTTATGCCACAGGCAGAGGATGGCCACAGTTGGCTTGCAAGGATGGAAGGTGCACGACAAGGAGCAGCAAGGGAAAGCTGAAACCAGGCAAAAATCAAATTAGGACAAAAAGAGATCTGACTGGGACACACTGCCATGGGAAATGTGGATTCAGCACCTGCTGACATCTTCAGACCACTTTCTAGGGAATCCATTTTACAGAGTAGGTTACAGGCTCAGTGGAGAAATAACTGGCAGCTGTGAGGATCTACAGAGCTTTTTACTTGGAAGATCTTTTAAGCCAAGAATTGCAATTTATTTCCTTTTGGTAACTGTTGGGAATAAAGAGTTCTCAAACCCCTGTGCTACAGTTTTCAAGAATATGCAGTGAGCAGTAAGGAACTTCAAACTCTTTCCTCTGCCTGTCATGGCTCAAATCCAGCCCACCTAAAGTTAGGCACCTTCTGTATCTCCAAAGTTAATAACACAGTCAGAAATGCCAGTCCTGGGAGGAGAAAGTTCTTTCCAAAAAACATCTCAAATCTTAAAGGCATCTTCAGCACATCTGTCTTTTCCACCCCTTCAGGAGAGTTTCTGCAATTTCCCATTACCATTTTAGGTCCCTTGAGCAGAACAGGTTCTGTGCTGACCTGCAGGGGATCAGAAAGATGCTTCACTCTGCCCCACTGGGCCACGCTGTGCCAGGCTGGGGACCTCGCTGAGATTTTTGCAGCTGTACCTTCCTTCTAAAGATTTTCCTGACTGAACTCAAATATTTCCATTTCATTTTTACCCCTTGTGCAATGATGCTTTTTCCTCCACCATGCACCCCTCTGCATTATTAATTTCAACACGTGATGGTGTCTGCTGTTAAAAATTCCATAATAAATATTATTGCCAAGTGCTGATGGGCAGATGTTAAGCAGCATTTAAAGATTACAGGACCAAGGTAGGTCAAGTTATTTTAGTTCTCTCTGGCATCTAGAGAGCTCTTTTAAGCTGATTTTATGACGAACCCGATTGCCTGCTTTCATTACTAGAAATTCACCATATCTAATCCCCTTGTTTCATGTAGCAGAGAGTGACACGTGAGGGTTTCTCTCTGTCCAGCTTAATCAACCAGCTGCAGTTGCATTCAATCACCTTCCCTCCCTACAGCTTCATCTAGAGAATAAATTGGTACCCACAAGGAGAGCAGGAGTGCTGATGGTTGTGCTGCAATGTTGATTCAGACCCTCAGTAACACTCTGCAGGCATCAGTGACCCATCAGGATACACATAAACAGTTTGTCTTAGTCCAAAAGTAATGGGAGATAAAGCAAATTAATTCAGCCTGAAGCTGAATGGAGCAGTACATGACCTGAATGCCAGGGGTTTTTTTTGGTGGAGCATCTGATTAAAGCGAGTTAAGAACTCCCTGGAGCTGTGTGAGGCTGCTTGTCCTGTTGTAGCCAGGGGGGAGAGGGGGACACCCTCTTAAGGACACCTGGGCAAGGCAGCCAGCAGGTAGAGAGGATGGAGAGGATGCCCAAAGCTCACATCCCTCCTGTCTGGAAATTAATTTATGTGACCTGCACCCAAAATCTCCATTCCAGGGTGGATTGCAAGCCCAGCTCTTGAGCACGTCCTGCTCAAGGGCTCCCAGTGACTCCCTCCCTCTGGCTGTGTCCCTCCTGCTTTTAGCTCTTAGCACCTGCAGTGGTTAAAGACTGGAATGTCACAAGCAGCTTAAAGAGAAAAAAGCTGTAGCAGGTACCACTGTCCTCATTTCTGTACCCCAGGGAAGTATTGGGGTAACAAATTCTTTCAGGGGACACAAAACTTGTGGATAGAAAATCCAAGGAGTTGTTAGACTAAGATTTGGAGACTTGCTCTCAGTAGCAATCAATAGTCACAATGAAGTTTCCTTTTTCTCAGCAGCTGTGTGTGTTTAGAGGAAGACAGACATCAAACCCAAATTGTGTGCATTTAAGTATGACCTCTGAAACAATTATGGCAGCAAAATATAGAGCAAACTAGAGTTTAATGGCTCTATTCAAGCACTTTTATCTCTTAAGGGACTGTTTCTGAAACACAGCTGAACTCAGAGACATGGGCTTTGATTTCCTCCCCCACCCCCAACCCTTCCAAGTCAGAAAATAATTTAAATTCTGCAAGTGCTAAATTGACCTTGCATTCTCCTCTGCTTTGCCTGCTAACTACTTTAACAAGTGGTGCTTCCAGCCCTCCACAGCACATCCAGAACAGAAAGTGATGCAAATGTGAACTGATGGGATCAGAGAGCTTTACCCTACCATCAATTTTGATATAAATCCAGATGGGACATCAACAGGAATTCTGCAGACAGGAGATGACCCAAAGCCAAGACCAAAGCAACACAAATAAATCTTGCTGTTGTCATGTTGTTCTGTTACACTCCCATCCTTTTTGAGGTTTAAAATATTACAGCAATTCCCATCTGGGGCAAGGCCCAGAATGTAATTTCCTTCTCTTCTAATTCTTTCAGCTGACAGGGCTGTCAACAGGCAGGTCTCAATCTCTGAAACCAACACAGTTTCAGTGAGCCAGGAACATTCACAGCTTCAGAGACAAACTCTGCATTAGCAAATACAATACAGATTAGCATAGCCCTTCACTGACTCAGCTTGCAGTTGTCACTTGAACATTGATAATGCAACACAGTACAGTGGTTTTTTTTCCAGGAAGCAAGCAAGGCTCTCTAAAAATCTCCAAAGAGTCTTGATTTTCTGCTCCAGATGGATTGTCAAAGTCCTATTTGGAATTCACCCCAGTATTGTTATACAATATCCACTGTTCTTAGAGGTACTCTTGGATTAAACAAAGACTTATGGGCTTCTGTTTTGAATTTGTATTTTTCAAAGCCAAAAAGCATACAGAAATGTTTCAATATTGTCTGAAATGCTGCTCAGAGTACACCCAAACAACACAGACTTGCCCCAAGAGCTGGTGCAGGATGGGAGAGAATGAGGAGACAGTGCCTGACACAACCCATCCAACAAAGATGTTTCTCCAAGATTGAGTCTGCAAATGCCAAGCAACACCCAGTTTCACACATAAACATTTGAGGAAGATAGCAAAGCTAATATTTCAATTAAAGCAATAAATCCTCCACCTTCTCTTGTTTGCTGAAATGGCTTGGTATAAATTCTCATCTGCAATTTTTTTGCCATATCAGAAAAGGGACCTGCTCATTTGGCAGTGATATTTATTGTGCTCAGCAAATGCTAGCACATTCCCCCTTTTAACACATATAACCCATCTCTAAAAACTTGCCTTCTCACTGTATCCTTAAAATTACTGAGTGAAAAAAAACAAAAAAAAATAAAGGAAAAAGACATAACAGACTCCAGTGAATCAGAGTAACTTGCTCCAGCTTGTGTTTTTAAAAATAGCTTTAAAGTCACACCAGATTTTTTTGTTTCATTTTTACCAACATGTTCAGTCTTGTCTCAAACAGTTTCCTGTTCTTCTCCCATTCAAGTCTATGGAAATTTTGCCTTCAGTGTAATCAGAAAAAGAAAATCAGGCACATTTGGCCCTAGTGAAGGAATCAGAAAGGCATTAAAGGGCACAGCGTAGTGAGGGCACCACTGCACATCTGTAAAGTCACTTTGCAGCCATCCTTTTTCAATCCCTGCCCATGGTGAAGTACAGAACAGATGCCACTGAATTTCTAGGACCCAAACAATTCAGCTCATTTCTGGGAACCTCATCACTGAATTTCTGGGCCCTCGTGCCAATTCAGCTCCTGGATTTGAACAGGACTGGAAGATTAAAGCCACAGCTACAGCCCTCAACAGGTCATCCTTGCAGCTCCCTGTGTGTTCATCCCCTGGAAAATGCCAGGGCTGGTCTCCAGGAGTGAGGAGCTGACCCCTGAGCCTTTGGAGGGCAGAGTCAGGCACCAGCCCCTTCCCTCCCCAGGGCTGCCAGATGTGAGTTCTGCTCACCACAGCCCAGGGAGCCTTTGCTCTGCCCGGGCTTTGTGCATCCTCCCTCCTTCCCTGGCTCACACAGAGCCCCAGCAGCCTTCAGGCAGCTCCCAGCACAAACAGGCTGCTTCAGCAGGAGCTGCTGTCACTGCCTGGACTCACACCAAGGCAATATTTTGCATATGTCTTTTCCAAATCCCAAGTGTAGGGGAAAAAAAGAAAGATATTTTCCCCCACGTAGTTTGTTCAAACTGATGTGCCAGGTCCTAAATTAACAAGCAAGAGCTGCATTCTGTCCCAAAGACTTGGTCTAAAGCTCTTCCAAGCTGACCTGTGCAGTCAGTGGTGCCTGAGTAACCATGGCAGCACATCTGAACAATGCCAAATACTTCAGAACAGAGCCTGGAGCTGCTGATGGACGTGAGGAGGGAGCTGGAAATGCTGCTGCTCCCCAAGACCAAACCAACAGTGGGCAGGTGGGAGGGCTGGCTCAGCCTCAGCAGTGACACTGCAGTGCAACTGGAAACGGCCACCAAACCAGCTCTGGGAGCCTCCTGGGTGCCACCACAGTGGCCCAACAGTGGCCACCTCAGTGACCCAAGCAGGCAGCTGGGAGCACTGCCCTGCAAAGCCTTGGAGCTGCCAGGGCTCCATTTGACAAGGGCCCCCAGCAGGCCAGGAGTCCAAAGCACACACTGACAGCTCTTTGCCAGCTGCATGAAATCACACCTGATGCAGAGAGGTATTTACCTACTGCAATTATCCCTGGAGCTCGAGGTATCTGCAAGACCTTAGAAGCCTTGAAAAAGCTAATTAGTGCACTGCCATAAATAATTTGATCTCTTAGGAGGAGATGTACTCTCTACACAGTAAGTAACAGCTTCCTTTAATGGAAAAAAAGGATGATTTGCCCATGTATATCTCTGTTTTATTATAGGTGTTTATCAACCACTTATAATTTGCCATAAAGAAAGCAGGAAAGAAAAAAAAAAAAAAAAACAAAAATAGACCCTGGCCTAAAACACAGCTCATTCCTGTGAGCTACATCATCCCTGGAAAGCAAATCCAGGTCTGTTCTGTTTTGTCAGACACAAATATCTCCTGCAGGGAAATCTCACATAAAATTAAAAGTCAGTGCAGATCACTTCTCCCAGACCCTTTTGCAGCTGCAGATGTAGAATAAAGCTGCACAGGACAATCTCATCCCAGCTCTGCATCAGGGAGGAGGCAACTGCCTGCTCTGTTGCCCACTAAAATGGGAGGAAAACCAATTGCTGCCTGATACAGTAAAAAACAGCCATTCTGGAACCACAGCAGGACAGCCCATCAGGTTTCCCAGAGCAAATCAACAGCCAACAACGAGTAAAATAAAAAATGTGAACAAAAGGAAAGTTATAAATCCCCTGCTTAGCCAGTGCTGTCATCCAGAAGTTTGAACACACTGCTTTCAATACAGGAGGCTGCCCTTTAAAGAGGTTTCCTTTCATCTGGCAAGGTCAGCAGAGCAATCTCCAGCAGTGGAGATAAGCCTGGGTGATGAACCCTGCTGCAGTAACATCAGGAATTAAAGTTCCTCATAAGCTGGCTTGAGTGTTCTGAAAGACAAAATGTAAAAGAGCATCCAACACCTTAAGAAACCACCTAAATCCTCCTAAGGAATAGCCATTGTTACTTTTCTGAGCACTTATTCTTAAAAAGCACTCCAGAGCTGCTGCTGGGCACAGCTTGGTGTCATGAAAACCAGGGCAAACCTCTTGCAAACTCCTTTGAGCACAGAAGAGAAGCACAGCCAGTGCCACAGAGGCCCCAGCCAGCCCCTGGGCGAGGTCAGCTGTGCCCCTGAGACCCAGGAGGAGCCGAGGAGCAGCGAGGGAGCCACAGTGGGTACCAGAGAGACCCCTGCTCAGCATCCCTCACATGGCAGGAGCCCCTGGGAGCCAGGGCAGGTGAAACACCAGAGCATCTCCAACAAAGAACACAATTTCTCTCTCTGGCATCAAGCCATCAGGGAGCTTCTGTATTTGAAGCTTTGCCAAAACATCAGCCCAGCCCTCCTGTGGAGAAAGAAACAGCCCCTTGAACTCCTTGGGCAAATTTATACTTTCCTAAGCACAGCCTTTTAGAAACAGCCACAGCCAGGGGGGCAATTAATTCAATTCTTTCCACAAGATTTTTTAGCTCTGGAAAACTCATGTATTATTTAAGCCTCACAACTAACCATGAACATTATCAAGGTCCAACTTTCTCTTTGTGAAGTGGGAAAAAAAAGATCCAAAGACCTTTTGGTGAAAGATCTCTGGGAAAATCCCACACCTTCAACCCCCACCCCAATTCCCTGGCTGCCAGGAGAGACCTTTCATTTCTGGAGGGAGTTTGGCAGTACCTGACTCTCTCCATCAGCAGGGCCTTTGCTGTGTCTTGCCCCAGATGATTTCTAGAGGGACCATCACCTGTGGCAGAAGCCTCAGCCACACCAGAGTCTCTTTTTAGGGTTTTTGCACTCCTAGCAGGATTCATGATGATGCAACAGAAAGCAGCTGATCTTCCTCCCAGCCTGGGTAAATAAAACCAGCTGGATGAAGAATCCTTCCACAGAGTCAGGTGCCATTAGCAAAAAAATAAATAAGTCTAACCTATAGCTATATAAGTGGTTTTTTAGAACAACCATTGCCCTGATTGAGAAAGTGCCAGCTTTAAACACCCAACACAATACAGCAGTTTCACTACTGACCTGCTTTTCACCTTTGGGAAAGGCCTGAGGGGAATGTGATCTCTGAAGCAGAACAGAACCAGCTTCTCCCTGGCAGCCTCATGTATTCACACACCAGGGAAGTGTGTGTAAAAATGGGGGTACAGCTTTGCTGGTGTTCCCTGCATTTCTGAGACCTAAACCAGCAGTTCAGTGAGCAAGGGCAGCCCAGCCAAAAGCTGCCTGGATCCAGGAGTTTGTCTCCCTTGCACAGGGGATCCCAGAGGCAGAGGTGATGCTCCTCCCCTCACCTACAGACTCCCAGAGTGTGGCTGGAGCCTTCAACCAAACACCAAACACACAAGATGTCCCACATTTTCTAGTGGGCAACCAGTTAGTTAAAAACTCGTCTCTGAAGAAATATAACCTGGATTTAAACACACCAAATGCTCAATTTGCTGTCAGCCAGCAGCCAGTGAAGCAAGGATGGTGCAATACAGAGACTGAAGAGCATCCACAGCCAAGCAGCCACCTGCAGACCAGCCCAGTTACAGCTCCCAGGATGTTGGCTTGTTGGGATCAGTGATATTGCTTTTAGGAGTCCCAGCTCTGCCTGGTTTTAAACCAAAAAACATTTTCTAGAAATCTGCATTACTGCATGTTTCAAGAGCTGTCACTCAGCTTTCTGTAAGTTATTACTCCTGTGCATTCAGAGGAGTTTGGGAACTGAAGGCTGTGTAGTCACTTCCACACTCCATAAACAATATAGATGCTGGAATGTGGTAATATTTACTCCTGCTTTGCCATCTGATTGTATATTCATATAAAAATGTGACTGCCAGGACGCAGAGCAGCACAGTAACAGCCAGAGCTTTTCACTCCCAAGATAAAGGTACAGAAATCAACACATCTTTTCTTCATGAAAAGGCACTATTGCACACAAGAATAATATGTGTATATGTATATTTAAAAACAGTGAAAGAAACCCTTTTTAATGGAATATATACTCCTTAGCTTTGGCTTTTACTAAAGAATCAGTGTCTACAAAACCCCAACAAACCAAAACCTGAGGGCAAAGTTGTTAATCTTTAGAAGAACCATCCCACTCCTAGGTCAGTTTGCTAAAGGACAAATGTCCCCAAACCACCTTTCACCTGAGCACCTTGACATACCTTAGAAAAAACAACTTTTTATGTATTACTTACACCTTGAAGTTCTAGTCTATTCCTCCTTCGTGCAGCCCAAGTAGAATGTGAAGAAGAAAGCAACCAGCCCTCCCCAGCTCCAGCCAAACAGCCCCAACCCAAAGTTCTCACTGCACCCAGCACAAAGTACAGCCCCCAACATTAACACCTTTCCCTGCAGCTGGGGCTTCACACTCAGGTGTTTCTTGTTAAGGGCTGTGAGTGAGTTTAAATAACTCTCTGAATAAAGATCAACATAGCCAATAGAAGTGTAAAAACCCCTCTGCTTCTCTCAACCAAGCACTGAGCTCAAACAGAGCTGGTGTTTAAAACAGCAGACCCCACCACCCACACAGGCTCCAGCACTCAGCAAAGAGTCCAGGACAATTTCACTATTGCACCTTTTAAAAACAGAGTGAAATGTGTGTAACTCCAGAGTTTGGCTCCTCCAGCTTCTTTTGAAAAAAGCTGATAAATAAAGGTGGATTGAGTGGAGGGCTGATGCCTCTTCTGGGCACCAGCCCCTGGGAGATGAGAATTCTGCTTTTCCTCACCTCCCACCACAAATTCTTTTGATATGAAGTGAGTTTTGTGGATTGTTTTTTCCTTAGAGCAGGGAAAGCACTGCTGTAGGTCGGGGGTGCAGCTTCTGTGTGCATTTTAAAGCCAGGCAGAACAAGAACACTGGAAATAAAGTTGTCAAATGTTTCATAGAAGCCTCAGCCTCTCCATGGTCAGAGGCAGAGCTGGATAAGCATTTGTGCCCCAGCTGGTCGTTCCCTTGCACCTGCAGCTTGTTAGCTCCTCAAGCAACCAACTGCTCAGAGCATGGACCCAGCCAGCCCTCTCCAGGGTGCTGCCTCTGCTCCCACAGCTCAGCCAGCCCAGTGCTGGTCACACTGCCTTGGGACACTCATGTTGTCCACTGTCACTGCTTCCCCCCAGTTTCTGAAAAGCATCAAATCCAGCAGGAACCCCTGTTCTGGATGCCAGGGCAGAGAGCAGAGCCCAGCTGGAGCTCCCACACCCCCATTCACAGACCCTCTCCCCTGCTAAGGCTACACAGGCTAAGGCCCCCTTTCCTTGCAGCTTGTGATTTAAGGCACTCAGGGAATAAAGAAAACTTCTTACAAGACTGTACTTCTACCAGCCTAGAGAGACAGCAGGTGATTTCATAAAAGCTAATGAAAGAGAATATTCAGTGTCTTGTGTGACTCTAAAAGAATTAAGAGACTCATTTTACAGTGCATTTTAATTAAAAGTTCATTATAAGAATTTTCTTTTAAGAACAGCATACTACATATTCATGGAAATATGTAACTTTACCCTACAAATGGGACTGTCACCATATTATTCTTACAATTCAAACATATGAAAAATAAAATATGAGATTTAGCTTTATAAATTCCCCCTCCCCCCCCTTTAAATTCTTTTTCTTTTAAATAACAAAAGTATTAACTCTTTCCCAGTACAGTGCATTTGCTATCTGCGAGCCACAAACCAAGTAGTCACGTCAATGCCAAGGAAACAGCAACACTGTTTGCAAAATATTGAGAGAAAATGATAAAAAAATATAGTAGTCAGCCCAGTGCTTACAGAAGAGACAGTCAACAAGAATTGAAAAAGCAGCACATTTTCATATTACATAGGACCATTATAATAACATATAAACCAGTGCAGAAGACTTTTATGCTGGAAAAATAGATAGCAATTCTCAGCAAGCAGAAACTGAACTTTGGCACTTGCTCATAGAAAGGCCTTTCAAAGCAAAACAAAATGGAAATTCACTTAATCACAGCTTGTATATTTAAAAAAATAAAGACATTGACTGAAGCAAGAGAAACAATAGAGAAATTTTACAAGCCAGGTCACTAGGAATTCAGTACATTCAGCCTACAGAAAATACAAGTACAATCTTTTATCCACCCACCTGTGCTGGGATCCTGGCTAGCAAAGGACAGGCTTTGGGACAGAACCTCACCTGAAGCACCTCTGCTTCAGTGGTGCTGTGCTGATTAAACAGCCCTTTCTTCAAACTGAACTGGTACAATGTGTCTCAAATACATCACCTCTTTATCATAAAATAAGGAATTCTAATCTGCAAATTAAAAAGCAAAAGCCTTGCACTCAGACAGTGGCTGTTCTGCTCTACCCACAGTTGCACCATAACCACTGCAGTGTAAGGATTAAGTGATTTTTTAAATATTTTTTTTAAAAAGGGCTAAAAAAGAATGGCTTCAGTTCAAAGGGGAGACAAGAGACTGCCAGGAAGGGTTCACATTCAGCCTGTTAATCCTCGTGCTGCCAGCACTGCACATTGTCAGGAACATGGGAGTGAAGGGTGCACAGCTGTTCTCCCTCCCTGCAGAAGAACTGGTGGTCTAAGCTCAGGCCCAGCCAAAAGGCTGCTGCAGGCCAGAGCCCATTTTTGGCTCAGGCCACAGGAAAACAAGGGCTGTTCCAGCCAAGAAGGGCTCCTTTCATAGCCAGGCTTGATGCCCCTAACTAGCAGCTATCTTTGCACTGAGGCAGTTTACTCAATTTTTTTTTCCTATTATTATTTCAAGGAGTTAAGACTGGGGAAGGGCAAGGAGAAAAATAAGTGCTTTAGATTGCACAGAAGATTGTCCTACTAAAGGGGGCACTTGGATGGGAAGTGATCACAGCTACAAGTCAAGCAGACGCTCCTCACACGTCTCCACAGGCCATTTAGTAGCACCTCCAAACACATCCACGTTGTTATCAACCCAGGGGATGATGTTGCCAGGCATGTTAATGGAGCAGTTGGCAATATTCATGATGTCTTCAGCTTTTAACACCCTGTCCCATATATTGAACTGGCTCATCTCCCCCACAAAGGCTTGAGTTGCATCGAATCTTCCTCCTACTGTGTCCTTTAGGCACACAAGAGTTAGGATTAGATGGAAAGGTTATTTTGGCAAGTTCTTCTTCAAACTTGAAGCCCCACCCCATCCAGACCCACTGCTAGAAGGAGGTGCACAGTTAGGTCACAGAGATGAACAAATTCAGGTTTCTAGATGGGCTACATTGAACAAGGCATTCTATGGAACAGTAACCAACCTGAATTGTGTCAGAACAACTGAAGGCAAGCAGTGGTGACTGCAGAACACCCCAAAAAGGCTGTCCATAACCACCCTGCCCTCGAGCAGCAGAGCAGGAAGGCAGCTTTAAATGCTGAGGCTAATTTAAGAGCCACTTTGCAAGCTTAGCACAGGACAACTCCTGCAAGAACTGCAGAGATGTAGAAGGTTACCCTGAAAGCTTTATGGCTATAGATTAAACCATAACTGCAGCCCTTGCCCAATTGTCTGCAGGGCCTGTGAGATGTGATCTTTGGGTCTAAACACACAGGCTTTGTCTGGCTGGAACAAATGAGTGATTCAAACTGCCACTGCATCAGCCTAGAAGTGTTTGCTTGCTCCATCCACTACCCAAGGACAGAAATCACTCATTTCTGGTGATCACACCGATATAGAACTGATAGCACGGGACAGAACCAAGAACAGTGCAGGCAAATGGCATGACAGAGATAAAGGAAACCTGCCAGACACTCAGCAGTGAGCTGCAGCATCTGCTCTGCAGAGTGTATTAGGGTACTGAACTTGCCATTCTGTCATTTATGTCATGGATAAGTATCTACTAAAATCAATATCAAGACAAAACTAATTTTTCATTGCTTCACTGTGAACCTGGGAAGCCTGAAGAAAGGCTGTTTCCTGCTACTTGGTACAATATTTACATTTTGTAGTAAATGTATAATGGAGAAATAAAGTGAAGCCAAGAGCCACACAGTTCACAGGCAGTTGCTTGTGAGATGCTAATTTGAAAGGCAAGCTGCAAAACCCTTTGGGTTTTTTTTCAAAATTCTAAAAGGACTTAACAACAACATGAATATTCTGAATATTTAGTAAGTGAAACAAATATACCAGTGTGTGATTGCATTAATTATTTGTTGCCTTGTTTCAGTCTTTCTGATAGTGTGTGTACAACAGGACCAAGTGTTTAACAGAGAAATTCTCACAGCTCTTGTTTGTTTGGGGAGTTTTGATTTTGTTTTTGTTTAAACCCTGGAACACCCTGTCATTCACTCACCTGTTCCTGACCCAGGATCAAGACACCTCCAGGTTTAATTGGATGCCAAGGAGCAAGATTCTCCCCAGTGCCAAGCTTCTCTCCATCCTGAAAAGCTTCCCACATTCCATCTCTGGTTGTCCATGTTATGCAGATATGATGCCATTTGCCATCACTAATGAACAGAGGGAGCTGGGCAACCTGCAAAAAACAGAATAATGCATGTGGCAACCCCAGTCTAGCAGTTGAAGCCCAACACAAAGAGGGACAGTATTTACTCTGTCCTCAAAAGCAGAAGCTTTGGAGGCAGCAGTTAGTGCACATCCTACTTTGTAGGATTCCACAGTACCACAAAATGAGTCAGGTTGCAAAATCTCTCCAGGATCACAGAGTGCAGCCATTAACCCAGCACTGCCCCATGGCCCCAGGTGCCACATCTACACCTCTTTTAAACACCTGCAGGGATGGTGACTCCACCACTGCCTTGGGCAGCCTGCTCCAGGGCTTGATAACCCTCTCAGCAAAGAAATTTCTCCTCATATCCAATTAAAACTTCTCTTGGCAAAACTTGTGGCCATTTCCTCCTTTCCTGTTGCCTGTTACTTGGGAGAACAGACCAACCCCCATCCTGCATATTAATCTGTGGCATTTGTTGTCTAAATCTCAGTGCTTAGTCATAACTTTCTCTCCAGTGCTCATGTTAAGTTCCTTTTAAAATCTGGGGCTTGCCAGCACCATTTGTAGTGACAACTTTGACAAATGGATTTGTCTGCTACCAAGAAAACTTGTGGGAACTGTTCCATAGGCCTCACAATAAGGAGGAATTATGCTCCTCTAGGAATTTGATCTGAAAACTTACTCAGGTCAACATCAAGACACAAATGCAGTGGGCTATGGAGCAGCTGTGATGTGGAGGAAATAAAACCCTCAGAGAATATTGAGACTACAGAAATAATATTGAAGAGAAAAAAAAGTTATTGCTAAAGATAAGCAGACTCAAGTTCACTTCTCTTCCACAAACCATTAAAAATAATTGGTTACTGATCTGGGAGGATGATTGGACTGTTAGAAGTCCCTAATCAGCCACATGATGAACTACCTGAGTTGTGTGGGTAAACACCTGACCCCTGAGAGAGCACTGAGTTACCAGGAGACCTAACTGAAGGTGGGGAGAAAGGAAGCATTTAAATACTGGTTTAATGACAAGTTTCAATGGGTTTTTCTGAAGCTTGTCAGAAACCATCAGTGGTATGAAGTGGTTGTATCTAAAGTCAGAAAAATGGTATTTAAACTGATGTTCAGTCACCAAGCATAACAAAACCAGACCATTATGTGGAGAGCCTTTTGCTCTCTGCCTTCTGCAAAATCATTTAATATTTGTAACTTCTACAACTGGAAAGAGAGAAATATTGCAGCTGGCTTACATCTCAAAGGCCTTGCAATAGTGTGGCTTCAAATATTGCTTATGTCTCATACAAAAAAAAAAAAAAAAAAAAAACAAGAACACAAGACCTGCTTCTAACTTCAGACAACACACAAGTGTGTGCCCATCTCATGTCAAGCTGCTTTGTCTCAACACACAAATATCTGCACCATTTAACTTGTTTCAAGTGCTTTGTTCATAAAAGCAATTTGTAATCAGCAAGTGGACAACAGACAAGCAGACAGTAGCACCTCCAAGGCTGCTCTCAGAGGGAAGGAGTCAGTGCAAAGGTGCCAAGGAGTCAGACCTTATTCTGGTTATGCTGACAACAAAGAGTTCACCAAGCCTCACCTTGTCATTAATCAGCAGTTCAATTGGATTATTCCCCCACTCTATGAGGACAATTTCATTGGCTTGCCCAGGAACAGCATAAGAGAATGGAGTGCCAACACCAGGAGAAGCACTTGACCTCAGCCACAAGCACACAGTGAAAGCATAGAGCTCTGGCAGAGTCTTCTTGATCTTCCCATACAGGTAGTTTGTGCGGAGAGGAAGGGAGATTTTGAATTCATCAGGTGCCTTAAATGCACTGTTACCTACAATTACATGGAGCAAGAAAAACATTTAACAATAAGCAAAACAATGTATTGGTAATTCAGGCTAAGGCACAACTGATATTGAGAATCTTTGGCTTTAATCACTTTAGAGAGGTACAGAAAAAAAATATATTGAAGTAGTAGTTAATGAATGTTGATTTTGCTGCACATAAAAATACAAATAGATTTTATCCACATTGTGATAATTATTTCGTTTATTTCTGCTCATGTAGAGCAAAAGAATAGATAGCAGAACATCTTCATTGCCTAGCTCAAGGCTGGCAGCCTGCCTATTTCAAACAATTCAAACTAGTTTAAAAGACATTTACTGTTAGTAAAATGGATTCTCTGCTATGCTCATTATTAAGGCATCCCAGTGCTTCACAACCAGTATTGCTTTCCCTACTCCTACTACACAAGCAGCATCCTTGTGGTAACATCTCAGGCTAAGAAACAGATCAACACCTGCATTTTGAGTAGCAAATCTGAAATAAGACTACACTGACATGGTCAAGCAAGCAGCTGCAGTCAGTAGAACTGATTTCTGCCCCATCAACTAAATAGGACGAGATCTGTAGGGCTCAAAGTGATCTGAATTAAAAATGCAATATCCAGCTATGACCTATGGGAAGGTTAGACACTTGATTTAATACAAAAGCTGAAATTATTATTTAGCTTTTTCTAAAAGAAGTGATAAAACCAAGTGAGATATTCTGAGACATGCTTACAGAACTGAGAACCCTTAAGACCAAAACTTTCTGAAGCTGCAATACTCTGTATCATATACATGACATAGAGGTTTATAAATACTTTTTTAGAATTAAGTGTTAAGAAATAAATCCCACATTCTGCCACAAAATACAACCCCACAGTTCTGTAGTAATAATATCCCCCTCAACTTTTTAGCAGACTGTTCTTCTGAGTCTCACTCATTTCCTTTGCTCACATTCCTGAAACAAATTCAATCCCCTTGCCAAACTTCACACTGCAGTCCAAATGAAAAGCTGTTGTCACAAAAGATTGCCACAACTCTCATATGTATATTTTAAACCACTGGCATTCTCTCAGTTCCCATTCTCAGAAGCAACTGAAGTGTTTTGGCTGCATTTTTCACAGAACGAGGGGGTGGGAGAAGAAAAAGCTTCTCTTTCTCCTGAATCTGCCTTGAGGAACTTAGAGAACTGAAATGTTCTAAATTCTAAGCAAATAAAAAAAGCAGAGTCCTAGGGTAATGTCAAACAACCTCCATAAGGCTGCTACAACCAATCTCACATAGAAAAACAGAAACATACCCCATTAAAAGATCAATTCTTTTTGGGCTAGATGGGCAAGAAATATTGTTATTCCTTTTCAGAGATACAGAAAATAGGTTTAGACATAGTAAATGATCTGTTTGTACCTCCAGCAAAGCTACTGAAGTCCAGGCACTGCTATTTGCAGGATTCTACCTCCTGATTTTTGTACTGCATCATCTCCTGATGCCAGTGCAGACAGCCAGTGAATGAAAATTAACAGAAAACTCTGGGAAACACAACAGGTGTACAAGTTTTAAACCCTTCTGCCCCACTGGTAACTAAAACAGCTATCACTTTATCTTAGTTCCTGTCCCAAATTCTTCACTTCCCTGGAGATTTAAGACAGCCCTCACTCCCCACACAAAAAATAAAGGTGGGAACAGGTTATTTTTAGCCTTAGTGAATTACACATTCTTGTTCTCCCACCACTCTCTCTTTCTGATATGAGTCACATCTTTCAGAGACAAGGACTATCTATACTTGACACATCAGACATTAACAGGCCACTAATTCTCTACAGCTTTAGTTGCAGGTCAGGCTTTATCTTGGCTCTTAGGAAATACTAAAAGACAGGCAGCAGAAGATCATCTTCCTCCTTCCCTTTTCCCCTCCTTCACACTTTTTAGATGAAAGAAGAGTAGATTCAGTATTACACAAATGGGTCCATTAGGCTGCCCTTCTAAATTCATGAGATATGCATATTTGTACCATTTGGAAGGCATGTCCATTAAGCTGCTTCTAAGCAGAGAGTTATTCACCTGGGAAAAACATTTAAGGATTGGACAGTGGTATTTACTGCCATTCTAGCCCTACCCAGTCCACTCTGTATGTGCATACAGTCAATGCAGAAAGAGTTCTGTGCTTTAGGTCACTTCCACAGACATCTGTAATTCAAATAAACAGACTCTACTCAAGCGGAGAGGTCTCAGAAATAATTAAGTCAAGAATCAGAATGAATGACTAGGATTACAAGAGTGTCCCCCAGTGGACCATGTGTAATCTACTGTAAACTCTAAAGGCTTTAAGCTTAGAATAGGGCACAATTCAAGTATCTGCAGTTACCCAAATTCATAACCAGCAACAGAAGGAAAGGTCACCATCAATACTTCCAGAGCATCAGGAAACAAAGCTGGTATAAAATGCCATTCATTACATCAAAGGTAGTTGTGCTAATTAAATTTAGCCCATATGACTCTCAGTCCAAATAAAGGCAGTCCTACTCAGATGTGTGCTTGACATTATGTAGCTATTTACACCCATGCCATACTTATTCCCATCTCCACTTGCCTCCTTATAGATCCTTCCATCCCACAAACACTAAGAGTTTCATCCTAGCCACCCACACATGACAAATTAAGACACAGGAAGCCAAAGCCAGGCAAGTGCCTGTCAAGCAAGAAGCCTGTGATAAAAGGAGAACCCAAGTACTTGCACTGTCACCTACTGTTTAGTCCAGTACCTTTATGTCTTTCCCTCAAGGCCCACATTTAGTCTACTGCACTGGAAAGAAGGAGGAAACAAAATTAACCAGCATGGGGAAGCGTTTAGATTCTGAGCAATGACCTTTCTCTAATTCAGACACTCTTTCCAGCAATGCATTCAAGGCTGTCTCTGTCTTCTGCCGGTGGGCTGAGGTCTCGTTGTGGAGCAGAGACTTCTCATCCTCCAGCTCGGCCACTTTGCTCAGGAGTTGGCGCTCCAGGTCCCCGAGGCGCCGCTGCAGCATCTCCCGCAGGTCGCTGGGCAGCGCTGCGTAGGACACGTTGGCTCGGAGCTGGTGCTTTAGAGCAAAGCAGAAAGAGAAAAAAAAAAACAAAAAAAAACCTGTCACTTGTGAAACAGAAAATGTGAAATGCAGATATGCTCCCAATTCAAAGGGGGAAAGTAAGATCAGGGAGATCTCTCCAGCAAGTACAGAAGAGGTACTGCTTTTCAGCACTTGTCATGCTCAGTGCTTTTATCAGCACTGTAGCTAAACAGCTCCTGGAACAAAAGGGCACTTTTGTTAGAGGCTTCCAGCACTTTATATGAAGGAGTTTTCATACATTTAAGTTCAATAAAATCAATGTAGGGAGCAGGTCTGATGCACTCCTATTAATATGCATATATGTGGCACATAAGTCACTATTTTGCTTAACTTACTGTTAGTGACTTGGGCAATGTAAGTAAACAGAAAAACGATCACTTCATTTTAGATTAAAAATTAAGCTACTTTGAAAGCAGATTTACCAAAGTCAGATGCTCTTTAGATCAGCTGTAAGTATTAACCAGTGAAAGTATTCTTATTCAAACTGGAAAAAAGAAAGGTACCTCTCACTCTCAAATAACACCGATACTAACAAAACGTTTCCACCTACCATGTTATTCTAGTGGAGTTTCTCTTCCACAGCCCTAAAAAAGAATGCTTCAGGAAGACACCAATAGTAATAAAAGGCTGTAATGCTAACAGCTCATTCCAAACTGCACTTGCAAAGCAGTGCTCACAGAACAGCTTCTCAGAAGTTACTCGCCATCCTCACATCAGCACTGACTGAAGGACAGCTCCGAGTGAAGGACGTGAGGTTTTCGGGGTGCGAAAAGCAAAACAAAATCAGCATAAATCCTGTCAGAATCCTCTCTACAAACCATTTCCATGAGCAGCATTTAAAACATGGGCACTGTCCAAAGGCTCATAGAAATCACTTATCGGTGGGCTTGGACCAAATCCCCTTTCTGTTCAGAGGCGCACAGAATCGAGTTCTTTTTATTCTATGTCAGCCCTAAGTACATCATCTTATCTGCACCATCTGCCCAACACAATCTCCTCACTACCACTGGTCTGTTCAGCACCATATGCCGAGGTCTTACTGCCCAAGACGTCAGCTTTGCACCTCAAACCACATGAAGTCACATCCCCAGAAAGAGAGATTTACTCATTATTAATACAGAAACTAAGCTGGCGACAAGCAGGGAAAACACAATCTTCCCCCACGCAGTGGGAGAACATATCCAAGAGCAGCCCCTGAGGGTTTTTACCATTAAAGAGAGGAGATAAACAACCTAAAGAACGTGACAAGCCCCCGGGGCTGGGCCAGTTTGGCTCTATCTCCACAAGGATTTCGGGCACTACTCGTGCCCCGAGTACCCGCCGGACGTGAAGCGGCTCCGCTGCCCGGCCCTACCTCCAGGCTCTCCAGCCGGTCCTTCAGGGTCTGCATGGTGCGGCTCAGCTGGTCGATGACCTGCGCCGGGTCCCGCGGCAGGTCGCCCATCGTGTCCTTGCCCTTGCCCACCTCGTTCTTCCACGCCCCCGCGGCGGAGGACTTGCCGTCGGCGCCCTCGCAGCGGCTCAGCTTCCCGGTGAGCTCCCGGATGGCCTCCCGCTGGCTGCCGATGGTCTCCTTCTGCTGCAGGACGGTCTCCCGCAGCTGCAGCACCGTGGCTTTGAGCTCCTCCTCGGGGGGCAGCGCGCCGCCCTGCATGGGCACGGGGGGCAGCGGGCAGCCCGCGCCGGCGGCGTCCAGCGGCAGCGAGGTGCACACGAAGCGGCTGCCCGGCGGGCTCTCCTGCTCCCCGGCCGGCGACCCCCGCCCGNCGGCCCCGGGCCGAGCCCCGCGAACCGCGCTGGGTCGGAGCTGCTGCCGTGCCCCGCAGGATGCTCGCGTGAGTGGGTGGGTGGCTGGCAGCCCTTGTCCCGTGTCCTCGCACCCCGCTCCGCGATGAACAGCCCGGCTCCGTCCACCTCGGTGCTAAAAGATAATGCCGCCAGAAAAACGAGAACGGTTCAAGCTGTACAACAGTATTCGCATTTCTGGTGGAGGGGAGAGGAACAGGGATATCTTACTCATTAGAGTACAATAATTCTGTTGTTGGGCCATAAGACCGTAGTTGTTTAGGTATATTGTTTGTGGCATCCAACACTTTTAATGCTGATCTCCTTATTTACTTGAGTTGCTTGGAATTTATAATCCATGAAGGCTTTTATGTTTCCCAAGTGACATACAAACACCGAACAGTTCTTGCAAACTTCTTATGGATATGCAATAAAAACTGTTACCTCCACTGGAAAAATAGACAATTTCCTTATGCATCAGCAGAGGATGCTCTTAGGACTCCGAATCTTTGAGCAGAAATACTGGATGCTGCAGTGAGAAGGACCAAGCAAAAGCACCAGGAGCATCTCACCTGTCAGCACAGCGTCTTTGCAGTCCACATAACTCAAAGAAATATTAAAAGCTTATGCAGAATAATGGACCAGAGTAATTGCTCTACATGTAAGATTAATTAGTCCCATCTGTATTGCATTACAGCTCATTTCTCCCAAATTTCATGTAAAGCAGTATGAAAAAAGTAATAAAATAATTGTAAAATGCTGGATTTAGCCTGTAGGACAACTGTAGGCAATTTCTTTTATACAGCTTGATTCTACCCTCTATAATATGAATTATGACGGCCCCCTGTGCAAATAACCTCACATTCTTTCAAAATAAACTTCAAACTCCTGGTTTTGATTTTAAAGCCCACTTTACAATTCAGAGCTGTTCCCAAGCAGGTTTTGACTGAATGCACGACTGTGATAAAGGCATTGCATCCTTTTAAATTCAAGCAACGTAAAGTTTGAAGGTTTTGCTTAATTATAGATAGATTTTTGTCATGATCTCTTATTCAGACAAGCTGAGGAATAATACAAGCAGCAGCAAGCAATAAACATCTGACTTCCAGAGTTCTGTAAGGTATATGATGGTAAATTGTTCATGACAACAAAAGTATTGTCCTTTATTACTCTACTGTTTCTTCTTGACAGGAGAGGTCAGTAAACCAGGAAAGAATCCCAACAAAGACTCTCAGAAATGTCAGTTATCACACAGCAGGGTATAAATGTGGAGGACATGGGGAAAGACAGGAATTATCCACTGTGCTTCTTAATACCCTTAATATTTTGCTATGGTACCTCAGTGCTTCCAGAATAAAAAGGAGGTGATTGCCCTGCTCTGCTCTGCACTGGAGCAGCCTCACCTCGAGCCCTGTGTGCATTTTTGGGCACCACAATATGAAAGAGATATTAAACTAACAGAGACTGTCCAAAGGAGGCCACGAGGATGGGGAGGGGTCTGGAGGGGAGGCCTCACGAGGAGTGGCTGAGGACACTTGGGAGAGACCTCACTGAGGAGGGGCAGCTCCAATCTCTGCTCCCTCTGATCAGGGACAGGATCCAAGGGAATGGCCGGAGCTGTGTCAGGGGAGGTTTAGGCTGGATAGTAGGAAATAAAAATTTCACCCAGAGGGTGTTTGGATACTGAACAGGCTCCCCAGGGCCATGGTCACAGAACCAGCCTGACAGAGCTCCAGAAGCATTCAGACAATGCTCTCAGGCCAGGAGCTGGATTTCAGTGATCCCTGTGGATCCCCTCCAAATCAAGATATTCTGTGATTCTATGACTCNGAGAGACCTCACTGAGGAGGGGCAGCTCCAATCTCTGCTCCCTCTGATCAGGGACAGGATCCAAGGGAATGGCCGGAGCTGTGTCAGGGGAGGTTTAGGCTGGATAGTAGGAAATAAAAATTTCACCCAGAGGGTGTTTGGATACTGAACAGGCTCCCCAGGGCCATGGTCACAGAACCAGCCTGACAGAGCTCCAGAAGCATTCAGACAATGCTCTCAGGCCAGGAGCTGGATTTCAGTGATCCCTGTGGATCCCCTCCAAATCAAGATATTCTGTGATTCTATGACTCTATGAACCCAAGCAACACTAATTACCCCTCTTTACCCCACTTGCAAATTCTAAGACCTAAATTCAACACATGTAATCATGTATTGAAACACTTCTTGTGACTGTAGGCAGTGTTTTTTCATGTTTAAGGCCATATAAATCTTAATTTTGAGAGACTGGCATGCAGCAGTATATTATCATAAATAACAAATCATTAAAATTTCAAGCAAGTCTATCATTTTTACATCAATACCTCACATGCTAAAGCATAAGCTAGTTGAATACTTGATCACTCAAGATGTTTTAAAAAGGATGGGCCTTTTTCCTTATGACCAAGATGATCAGTTCATAGGCACCATATTTCACTGTTGGATAAAAGTTGTTGGGTTAGAGGGAGAAGCACAGAGAGCACAGGCAACTTGCAGCTGCTTTTGAGAGGTTTTTGAAACTTCTGGCTCTGTGGCTGTCAGGCAGCCGAGAGTGTCAGCAGCCCGCAGAATGGATTTTTAATTTTTAATTTAACTTTGACAGTTTCTATTGCCTTCAAAAGGGCTTTATTCTCTTTGGAAGCAGCACTTGCATGCTAGCTGCTATCTGTCTTTGATGCCTAGCTGTAGTGTCTAACAGCAGAACTTCAGTGTCTGTGTAAAAAGCAATGGTATTTTCATACAAGTTTTACCTTTACTGCAACTGGGGGGAGACTGGAGTAAATCTGATTTGGAATGAACCTCATTCACGTGAGCACTCTGCCTTGCTCCACAACAGAGCTTCCACTTGTTCTCTTTTGGTTTTGCTCTATCTTTGTAGATCCCAAGCATCAGGAGCTTGTATCAAATCTCTCCAGGGAAAAAATAAAAAATCAGTTACTGATAACTAATTCCACACTTGATCTTAACAGAAATATTACAACCTGTAATAATGGTTAGTTCTGTAATAAATTCAGGATTTCTCTAGATCATTTAGATGACACACCACTTTTCTGAGAATCATTAGTTTGGATGATCTTCCTCCTAGCAGAGGGACAACAAAACTCCCTGTAAAAACTAACTTTGTCAGAGAGAGAGCCACTGCAGGAACTTTCAGAGACCATCAGGTACTCAAAGGAGAGCTCACTGCCTCCAGCATTCCCAAATGCTGCTGGTGACTAAAGGAGAGGAAGAGGAGACTTTGTGGGAGCACACAGGAGCTGCCTGTCACACTGGCACTGATCAGCAGCCAGCAGGACAGCGGGTCAGCCACTGCAGGACCTATTCCCTTCCTGAGCTCTGCAGACATTTAGCCCAAAATGCCAGGCTTAGAAAGACATCTGAGAAGTGACATCGGTTCGTTATATTGGAGCACAAACCTGAGAGCTTCACCTTCATTATTAAATTCCCCTGAAACAGTGTGAATTTTGTCCAATTCCAAGAGCAAGACAAATCACAGAATTTGCCTAGAGATAAAGTCTGCATACATGTAAAATATATTGCATTGTATGAAATGCTTTTACATGTTCAGATCTGGATATTTTTTGCTCAAGTTTCTGTTCAAAACTCTAAGTCCACTTAGCTCCGATGTTTTTTGGAGAGTAAGATGCTCCTGTGAAAAGACCTAATATCTCACTTCTTTCTGTGGCACGTGAGAGGTGTTTCCTCTCTGCAGACTCCATTAGCACCACTTCCCACATGGACTATTGCTCTCAGAGCAGGAGCTGAAACTATTAAACTCCATTGCAGGTGTCTCAGTGCTCTGCAAAGGAGCAGGATAAAGTACCTCCTGTCATATCTCCAAACACTGCAGTGTAGATAATTCTTACAGTCCATGCTTAGGCTGCTATGGGGGGTTTCTAGAGGCAATAAGATTATGTCAGTCCCTTGAAACCTTTCCAGTTCTGCAAACTTTAAAGCCCAGTAGCAGGTGAATAGTTTCCCTGTTGCTGGCCAGGAAATTGTGTCCCTTGACCAATCTGTCACTGTGGTGTTAGAAATGTCTTTCTTCTTTCCATGACACAGTTACACAAACCACAAATACATGTTTGTGCCAGTCACTGAAATCTCTACGTGTGTGTGCAGGATGCTCACACACACACAGACATCTGTTACATCAGCTGTCTTTTTTAATACAGAAATACACCCTTGGATTTAGAGCCAGAATCCACAGAATAGAATGTAATGTACCCAACCTTGTGACAAAGGGAGAAAGAAAAAAATACATGAGAGATTAGAAATCCAGGACAAAAGGCAGAACACCTTTCTGTGCCTTTCCATTACAGAACATTGCTATAGAAGCAGCTCATCCTTTCATGTGGGTGAGTTAGTTTCTCAGTTCTGTCAGGAACAGAGTGATAACCTTGAGTCCTCCCACCAGGGACTTCCCTTCTCTGCTCACTATTTTTGTGTCTCACTCTGTGACTGACAATTAGAAATGCTATTATGTCATGACCCATATGACACATGAAATGCCAAAGCACCAGGTGTTCTGAGATGATGTTAAGTCACCTCAATAGGTTTCATTTCAAGTTCTAATGAGTGTGACAAAGTAGTGATTCATGCAGAGGATCCATAAAGTTCTGTTAGGCCAAGGGGAAAAAAAACCTCATTGTTTGAGGAGGTAGTTTTTGTAAGAAACTAGAACGTGCACAGATGGAAGAAGACTGACACAGGAAGATTACAAAATCAAGAGTTATATAACTTTAGCTAAGGATGCTGCACCATGCTTCAGACTAAACACCTGGGACCAGATTTGATAGAGAATCTGGAAATTATTTTATTTACACCAGCAGTGAGATTGTGAAGTATTTGGGCTTCAGGAACAGCTCCACCACTGACCTGTGCAGGGTAAGGTTATTGGCACTAAGAGATACTTGTGTGTGAGAAGAGTTAACCAGCCCAAAAATTTTTAGATTTTAATTTTCAACAATGCATTTACTTGTCATTGTACTAACTCTCTTTGGCAAGACTGGAATCATGTTTGAAGTGGGGTAGTTATAAATAATTTTATTTGATTGTAATGCTCTTAACAGATTTTGTTTACCCCTCCTTCCACTTGCCCAGTTCCATTTTGGTTTAATCTGTTATCTTTTCATCACTTAGGATGAAAAGACCTTTGGGGAAGTGATTGACCATTTTCTGTGTGCTTTAAAGTACTCAGCTAACTCCCCACTGACATTAAATACAAGTACTCTGTATTGTAATGATGCTATCCTCATCTAGATTTTTATTGTCTAATATCTAAATTCACTGCTAATTTAACATTTAATTGTTTTTCTCAGTATCTTTTACACAGTATGCCATCATGAAATGATGTCCCAAATTAAATTTCTTTATTTGCAGACTGATGGGTATTCTTTAGAAAACATACATTGGAATAGCAATAATGCAGTGTTAAAATTTTCAGTCCTTTGCATGTAAGTGCTCAGCAATATTTCAGGTATCGTTAACTGAATAGCATTAAATTAATTAATTAGTGAAACAGATCCCACTTCAATGTTTTCATTCTCTAAGGCATGTCAAAATTTTGCAGTTGCAAATTACACAGATTTCATTTTCAAATGAAACGGAAAACCTTTTGCCAATAAATCCTTAATCTTCAGCCTGTGAAAAATGCTGTGGGACTATGAAAAAGCAGGTTCTGCATCCTTGCTGTGCCTTAGCCAGTCTGAACAAAGGTCTAATGAGTCTCTGAACAGGGTGAAAAAAATCACTGGCTGGCTGACTAGCCGACTGTAGGGCAGGGCAAAATCCTATTTGTCTGGGTTTGATTGAAACTTGAGTCAACTGTCAGTGCCCACACAAACCAGGAAAAAATAGGATTAAAGGCCAAAGAGATATTAACAGTGGAAATCTTGTACATCTGCTTCGACAGATGATTTTTGCACTTCACAGGTTTAACTAAAGATCATTTTCGCAGCAGCTCTTATGAAGCTAAAGCCCTTCTAAATGAATTGATTAAAAAACAACTGAGGATTAGAGAAATCTAAGCTCTCATAAAACTGTCCAAAATGTTAGTAGAAACAATAAGCAAAGATAAAGCAGAGCACTCACATTTCAAAATAATTCGATGTCTGTACGTCAGAATCCAATCAGGTTGCACAATGCTAAGGGCCTTAGCCATCTATTTTTCCCCTAACTCTGTAAGTTATTAATCATGCACCAAAATAATTTGTATTTGTGATAATGGGAGTACAATAGTATTTCACAGGCTGTGAAAATTCTGAGGGTGAAAGAGAAAGAATCACCTTAGCTCATAACACAACTTCACCCTGATACCTGCCAAAAATTATGACTCAAAGTCATTCAGCACACCAGAGCTGATGTTCAGTTCTGTTTTAGTCTGGATCAGTGGCAAATAATCCAGTACAGAGCCACTGAGCCACCACAGCCAAATAAGTCAAGGAATTTCTTTCCTGTTGCTTGATCTGATAACAGGCTTAGTGTCAGAGCTGCTCAAGGAAATGCTGCAAATCCAAAAGTGCAAGTTCAAACCCTGATGCTGGGGAGTTCAAACCCTGATGCTGGGGAGTTCAGACCCTGATGCTGGGGAGTGTGCCAAAGCCCACGCTCTGTCAGAGCAGTGGTAAAAGAGGAGGTGGCTGTTTGAGCTGGGAAGTCAAAGGCAGCAGGCACAGCAGTGTGCCACAAGTTACAGATGGGCCTGGCTTGATGTCCCATCACCATGCTGTGGAGAGATGAGTGAAATTCTTAAAACCAGGAGATTTTGGAATCCCCAGTGCATGAATAAATGAAAATTATTATTTTTTCTGCAAAATACTGTTTACTAATTTGCATCCACAATTAATTTTTAGTGTCATCCTTATACAAAACATTGTTTATGAACCTACATTTGTATCAGGGTGAGATATTCTCCTTGGTCACCAGCTTTATATCAGTTGTGAAGAAGCTCAAAGTGAAATTAAGAATAACACATGACATTTTAGTGTAAAAATATATCTGTCTTTGCCTAAAGCACTACTGTGATTCCACACCATTTGCAGAATTTGTTGGTTGAATTTAACTGCACTTAGTATCTCTAGACATAAGAAAGCATTTTGATTTGCTGCTTTGGACTTCAGTAAACACAGCTCCACTGACTTTTTTCATCCATCAGTTCACTCACTTAGCACTCTAAAATGAACAGGTAGTTTTATTTGGGTTGGCTTGGTCTGCACAGCTAAGTAATCAGTTTCTTATACCCCTGAGAATAAAATTAAAGTTCTCTCTTGTCAACAAGAAGGTGATTAGGGCTTTGAGCACAGAGATGAGCTTATTACAGCAGACACAGAATCTGCTCCCAGGAATGGCTGCCCATGCACTTATAACACTTGTTAGGTGTTCATCTAATCTGCTGCCAGGGGCTGGAGCCAAACATAGAGCAGACACTTTCCTACCATTTAAAACTTTAAGTACATATTAGTAATCTAATTACTATCTACTTAGTGGCTCTGGGACAGACTGTAAGTCTATGCAAAAGCTGTCTGTAGAGAAGAAAATCTAGCAGCTTTCTTTTAAAACTATTTAACAGAATTAAATTGTTCAATTGCCAAACATGACTGACCTCCAAAGGTCAGTAAGGATCCTGGTCCTGCCTCTGGCTCTGTCCTGCACCAAAGATGTGTGCTTCCAGCTCTATCCCAGCTCCTAGGAAGGCTCCTCAGTTGTTAACCTTTCAGCAGACTTGCTTTGATAGCTTTCAAGCCTATCAAATGTGCATTTAATAAAAGTATTTTTCAGAATAGCTGAGTGGAGACAGACAAAAGAAAATGTGTATGGAAACTCTCCCTGATGGCTCCTTTCTGTCACAGCCTGAAGAACAAGTACAATTAAAATTCCACACAGAGCTTCAGAGAGGTAATGACTGAGACTCATCAGACTGTGTTTTAAAGTACCCAGTGGGTGAAGCAAATCTAAAGAGGAAAAGGACAAAAAAACAAAAAATTGGGAGTGAATGGAAAGCAGTCAAATAACATCAGATTTTGAATGGTCAAATGGTAGGAATTCAGAGCCAGCAAGTGACAGCTGCCTGGAGAAGCAGCCACAGTGTAGGGAGATACTATCCTGGAGGAGAACTCTGAGGTGAGTCAACAACACTTCTCTACTATTTGATTTTCCTTCTCTTTCTTTAGGATAAAAGCTATGACATCCAAATCACTGACAAGAAAAGAACAGCCATATAGCAGCAGCAAAAAAAGTGTGTTGGACAGAGGAGTATATTCTCTTACCCACAGGAATTTTCTCTCTTTGGGCTGTGCAGGATAGCCTGCTACATGCCCTGTACAGTCACTGCAAGACTAAACAATTTCTGTCTTAACATTCTCATTTCCCAGCTAAATTCCCACAACTAGAAACCTTCAGTCATTTGTATATTATACTGACATAAATCAAGATTTCCAGCTCTTACTTTCCAGTTCCAAATATGCCTCTGAGATCCTCGTAGCATTTAAAACGTGGTGGGTATTTTTTTTCACTGTACACATATTAGCATATTATGAAAGAAATAATTAGCATATCAAATGCTAGAGATCAATTAGCTGCCAAAGCACCAGTCTAGACACGAGCCCCTGACACTTGCAATGAAATCAAAGCTGAGCTGGCCAAATGCTGCTGCTCCCCCAGCAGGGCTGCTCAGAGCAGCAGCATCCACGTCCATTCATCACCCTCTGCACCCCCAGAGCAGGAGCTGATCAGCATCACCTGCTCCCCTTTCCTGCTGCTCTTGAGCCAAACCCTAAATGAGTTCTCACATTCCGTGGCTGTTAGTTGCTTGTCTCTGTCTATTGACTGCAGGGTTTTTTTGCCACAATCACCACTTGGTTCCAGTAATTCCTGCACTTGGTGCTGAGGTCTCTTCAGGTACAGCCCAGGAGCTGCCTGCTCCTCAGCACTCCCCATGCTGGAAAGCAGAGACCTGCTGTGGAGAGCCAGGGACATGCTCCTGATGCACAATGGAGTTCAGCTGCAAAAGTTCTGCTCTGTCAAGACTCTTTGAGGTTTTGAAGGATTCTGAAGAGGATTTAACTTATGCTGATGAAACAGGGCCAGAACACTGCACTGCACGAAGCAGAGATCAAATACATTTGCCCTCAAAAGGAGCATAAGAAATTGTGAGCTTCAATGCCTTGGCGAGCTGAGAATGAACAGCCTGAGGCAATACATGTCCAGAGAGCAGCAAATACAGCAAAACAGCAGCTAAGTACCTCATTCTGCAGTCTGAGTAAGACCTGTTCCTCACGAGATTTTCCTATACCTAAAAAAGAAGAGGAAATGTCTTCTAAAGGATAAGTGATCAAATCTCTGCTCCAAATTCACTGTACAGTTGCACATCAGATGCCTTTTCACAGCCAAGAGTCTCCATTCATCACTGAAGCTTTGCCTACTTTGAAAAACTTCTTGCACTTTTGCCCTTATCACACTTTCCGTGATACAGACGGCTCAAATACTCATTTACTTCCCCGGACAATAATCTTTAAGGTGCCATTATCAAATTTCTACTTGCAGATACTATTTAATGAAGAGTCATATTATATGCCCAAGCACTGGGGAAAGGAAGGCGGCTGGCTGGAATTTCATCCATGTTAAAGCAGAGACGATTCAGGAGAGAAACTGCAGACAGTGGTTTAGCAATAGATTTGTTCACATTAAAAAAAGGAAAACCATGCAAAAGCTAAAGACTGGTGAGGCTTGGTTTCTTTGACTCACACGAAATATTCTCCAACACAGCACATTTCTCTTACACCACTTAACTTCATCTAAAGAACAGACACCATTTCAGCAGAGAAACCTATCACTGATTTTATATGCTCTGCTTTGAACTCTATCTCAACAGGATGCTGACAGACAATAAAACCTATTTTCTAGTCCTCAGCTGGAAGTTACTTCTGAAAAGAGGAGTCATACAAATTGACTGCTTTGGGAAAATAATTCTGTTTGCAGCCTTTATGAAAATGTGCAGTGCCCAGTTTTATCGTGACACACTGCAGACCCACCACACCACATTATCTGAATGCTCTGTAAGTTCAGGGTTAATTGTAGTTATTTCTGCTGCTGACCAGCTCTGGGATCTAGGCAAAGCAAATACACTGCAGCAGTTGCCAAGAAAATCCAAGGCTAACTCAATCTTTGCTCCTGAGATGTCACTTTGTGGTTTCCTGATAGGCATTACCTTTTCCACTGTTAAAAATTCAGTGTCTGTCTGTCCCCTAAGTGATCACTGGAAGCTTATACTGTAATTTTCAAAGATTTACTTACATGAACCTTATACATCCAGGAAGCCAAATGAGGGGGTAAAGGACTCCTGAAGGAATCGAAGTCAGTGCCTTCAATTTCATGGTTAGAAAGGGGAGACAGGGTGGGGGGAAAGGACACATTTCGAATTCACTTACTATGATAATTTGTGTGGATTTAATGTAATAATTACAATTCGGGTAAGATAAATTCACAAACGTTATCCTAGTAAGAAAACACATAAATACACTCACAACTCAGACATTTTAAACAAAATCATCTATTACTTGTCAAGAACTGAGAAACTCCTAAACATCTGCAATGAGCTTGTACAAAATACCCCAAATTGCTAAGGATTCCCTGAATATGCATTTCATTTGTTTGTGTTTAATTTGCAGCATATGAGGTTTTATGCTAGTAATTATATAAAATCAACACTTAGGAACACAGATAAAGGCCTTCATGGGTAAAGCCTAGCAGAGAGCATAATACTGTGTAACAAAGAAATCCATTTAAAAGCAAGAGGAAAAAATACTGGCATCATTTCAAAAACGTAAAGCACTCAGTACAGCTGGAAGAAGCATTTATTATTTATACTCTGGAGGCTTTTCATTCACATTTACCAACATGTTTACCATTTGGAATGAAGATAAATTAGCAAAGCAACAGCCAAAG
The DNA here is from genome assembly GCA_013399225.1 of Rhipidura dahli. NCBI lineage: Eukaryota > Metazoa > Chordata > Aves > Passeriformes > Rhipiduridae > Rhipidura > Rhipidura dahli. The sequence continues at coordinate 188,401 of VXAC01008441.1, forward strand.
ACAATTTTTCCTCCCCCCCACCATAAATATCAAATCCAGTAACATTCAGGTGAACCATTCACCTCCTTCCTCCCGAGTGACTGACAGAGATGTGAGAGGCTCAGTAAGCCCTGCCAGGATCAAAGTGGTGGCTGCTGTGTCACACACAGCTTCTGGATTTGGATAAATCTCTGAGTTAATGCTAGAAATACGTTTGGGCTTGCCAAGGCAGGTTGGTGCCATGAATAATGTATTGCATCCTACAACGGAGAACCCACCACAGAGGCTTTTCCAGCTCTCCATTTAACGGCTGGTCCAACATACAGAGCATGAATTTTTCACACAAAAACCTGCCTGGGGTTTTTGGGCTCTGGGTACATGACAAGTGACTGTTCAGGGCATCATCCTGGCTAAGCCAACAGTATAAAAAGCTAACAAAGTTGCACGAAACCACGCAGTGGTTTTAAAATCTGCCTGCATAATTTGTGTTGTGCTACGCTTTTATCAGACACAGCAGTAAAATACCTGCACTGTAATTATGGACAGACTCAGATGCACAGGAAAAAACCATTTCAAGTCACTGTTGAGAACCATTCAACTCTCTGCCAGTGGAGGAAGCTGCTGAAAGCATTTGTCATCTCAACTAGCCAGCCTTCACCTTATTTCACACTGTAAAAATGCAAAGTCTCCTGTGACCCTTAAGACAGTGGTGGAATACCCACATTTGTATAACAGAAGGTTCTACTATTTGGACCAATTTCTGTGTATATATCAGCATGAACACAGTTGCCTCCCAGCCAGTGATGAGCCTCTGCTTCCCAGGCACTTCACTTTGCCCTTAAAGCTCCCTGAATGTGGACAGCTGCCCCTCTGGGCATGGCTCCAGTTACCCCACTCTGAGCACGTGTAAAATCCAGTTTGCTGAGGGGTAAATTCTCAGGTTGTGTTCAAGACATGCTGTGGCCAGAGTAACACAGAGTTAGTAAGGGGTTTTGTTCCAAGAAAGGGGTGCCTATGTTGATATGTGTATTTGAATAACAGCCTGGAGATCAAGAAACTCTTCCCAGTAGTGGGAGACCCAGATTCCATTTCCCCATCATCCTGAAAGGCTGTAAACCTCATCTCCCACCATGCCAGGGGAGCTCCCAGCCTGTGCCTGTCCTGGAGGGCAGGCAGCCTCCTCCTTTCCTGTGCAGCAACTGCTCTGCAGCACAGACAAGACACAGCACTCACAGGTGAAAGGGGAAAAGCAAACATAATACTCATTTTGTTACTCATAAAATTATGAAACAGAAATGTAAAACTACTTTACCATTGGCTATTTATCATGCACAAACCACATGCCAGTTGGTGTCAGCTGAAGGAAAAAAAAAGCAAATATCTCACAACTAATAACATTGCCAGAGCCAAAACTTGGTCCCAGATCCAGCAAATACTGTGTGATCAAATTCCTGTCAATAGAATCTCATGGTATTGAAGCTTCTCAGTGAACAGCAATCTGCCCCCACAAAACCAAACTGCATACACAAAACAAGCCAAGTGGGTATGAGACAGTATCTGTTTGCTAATTACTATTGAATAAATTTTAAAAGGAGTAATTGCCTTGTCATTTTCTAGCTTTGATGTACTTCATAAAAAAAAATTCAACCTTCAGGCAGGGGAAAAAAAGAACTCTTAATAAGGTATGGTTACCCCAAATCTGATAAACACAGTACCAAAGCAGCCCTTTAAAAAGTCAGAGCCTGTACTTTGCTCCTGGAAAAATACCAAATTATACTTAGCTGGAAAGCAAATCTACACTGGGCATCAGGGACTAACTTAGGAAAAAGAAAGAAAAATAGAAAAGGAAGATGTGGTTTAAAGAGAGAACACTCTGGCTTAATTTGTGCTCAGAAACAATTATCCCTTTTACCCCTCTATCACACAAATAGTGGATGAAAAATTATGCCTCTAAATATAATATATTTATATACTATATAAGTGCAATATATAATATGCCCTCAGAAGTGGTCTGGAGCTCACACTGACCCAGGGCACACAGGTTTGCTCTGCAGGAAGCAGTGAGCTGAGAAGAACTGGGAGAGACAGGCTGGCACCCTCAGCCTGCCCTGGTGACACAGCCAAAGCTGTGTGTGACACACCCAAAGCTGCGTGTGACACAGCCAAACCTGCGTGTGACACAGCCAAACCTGTGTGTGACAGAGCCAAAGCTGTGTGTGACACACCCAAAGCTGTGTGTGACAGAGCCAAACCTGTGTGTGGCACAGCCAAACCTGTGTGTGACACAGCCAAAGCTGTGTGTGACACACCCAAAGCTGTGTGTGACAGAGCCAAACCTGTGTGTGACACAGCCAAAGCTGTGTGTGACACACCCAAAGCTGTGTGTGACACAGCCAAAGCTGTGTGTGACACACCCAAAGCTGTGTGTGACACACCCAAAGCTGTGTGTGACACAGCCAAAGCTGTGTGTGACACACCCAAAGCTGTGTGTGACAGAGCCAAAGCTGTGTGTGGCACAGCCGAACCTGCGTGTGACACAGCCAAAGCTGCGTGTGACACAGCCAAACCTGCGTGTGACACAGCCAAAGCTGTGTGTGACACAGCCAAAGCTGTGACACAGCCAAACCTGCGTGTGACACAGCCAAAGCTGCGTGTGACACAGCCAAACCTGCGTGTGACACAGCCAAAGCTGTGTGTGACACAGCCAAAGCTGTGACACAGCCAAACCTGCGTGTGACACAGCCAAAGCTGCGTGTGACACAGCCAAACCTGCGTGTGACACAGCCAAAGCTGTGTGTGACACAGCCAAAGCTGTGACACAGCCAAACCTGCGTGTGACACAGCCAAAGCTGCGTGTGACACAGCCAAACCTGCGTGTGACACAGCCAAAGCTGTGTGTGACACAGCCAAAGCTGTGACACAGCCAAACCTGCGTGTGACACAGCCAAAGCTGCGTGTGACACAGCCAAACCTGCGTGTGACACAGCCAAAGCTGTGTGTGACACAGCCAAAGCTGTGACACAGCCAAACCTGCGTGTGACACAGCCAAAGCTGCGTGTGACACAGCCAAACCTGCGTGTGACACAGCCAAAGCTGTGTGTGACACAGCCAAAGCTGTGACACAGCCAAACCTGCGTGTGACACAGCCAAAGCTGCGTGTGACACAGCCAAACCTGCGTGTGACACAGCCAAAGCTGTGTGTGACACAGCCAAACCTGCGTGTGACACAGCCAAAGCTGTGTGTCACAGAGCCAAAGCTGTGTGTGACATAGCCAAAGCTGTGTGTGACACAGCCAAAGCTGCGTGTGACACAGCCAAACCTGCGTGTGACACAGCCAAAGCTGTGTGTGACACAGCCAAAGCTGTGTGTGGCACAGGCAAAGCTGTGTGTGACACAGCCAAAGCTGTGTGTCACAGAGCCAAAGCTGTGTGTGACATAGCCAAAGCTGTGTGTGACAGCTGCCAGCAGAGCTGGATGGGCCAGGGCTGCCTGCAATGCTCCCACTGGGGCACCTGCTCCCATCCCTGCCCGTGGAGTTCCTTCCTCACACCCTGTGCCTGTGGATGTGCAACCACAAATCCCACTGGAATTCACTGCACTGGCTCCTGCAGCCCAAGGCTGTGAAGACAAAGCACAGAACGTTGTGAGCACGCTGGGTGTGGGAGGTGTGTGCTGCCTTTGGGTGGGGTAGGAGCTGGCCAGGTGCTGAGTGGTGAGTGCACATCGGGGTCCTGGGGAGCAGGGAAGGAGGCAGTGCCTGCCTGCCTGGTGCTGGGGCTGACAGGAGTCAACTTTGAGCCTGGGGAATAAGTTATGAACCAAAGTTTTCTGAAATACAACCAAAGGAGGGAAGAACCCAGGTTAGAAGCCTAATGACAAGTTAAAGTAATTCTTAAAATTGGAAATAACTGCATAAAAACAGGACAACAGCAAGTTAGAACACAGACAGTATCTTCTGTAAGCAATGTTAAAAATGAGATTGGAGCTTAACAAAGCTGAAATAGCAAACAACAAATAAGAATCAATTTAAACTGCCCTATCTGATTTAAGCAATACTAGTGCAAGTTCTTTATACTTCATTATGCAAACTTCTTTCCATCTATCTGAAAAATCTGATTAAATGTTTTTAAGCACTCCCCAAGCTGAAACTGAGGTCATTCACAAGATTATTTTCTACCACTCAAATGACTATTGCATTAAAATAATTCAAAGCAATGCCGTGTGGATATGAACAAGGATATGCATTCACTGATGTTAAATCAAAATATTAAGGGTAGATGCTGATTACAGATTTTCACAATCCAATTTTACTATGACTTTGTGAAAAAACTGTGCCTCAAAACTTAGTAAAAGTTGCTATGGTACAAAACCAAAAGCTCTCCATTTGCAGAGGAAGATTTCTTCAACATCAGATGTGGAGCAGAGCTGGGAAAATTGTTCCTAAAACCTGCAACCCCTCTTTGGTACTTCTGACACTACTGCAAGTTACAACAAATCTTCTTGTCAGGGGACAAAAGGTTCAGGATGAGAATTGCTGCAGGATCATGGGCTGTCACTGAAATTTAAAGCTTCCTTCTGTCCTCTCTCAGGAGGGAGCAGAAGAGGTCACAGCTCAGCCTCTGAGGGTCCCACTGCAGCTGTGCTCAACCCTGCCACCATAATACACAGCAGGCTTTTGGGTCTGGGTAGGATACTTCTCACCAACGAAGCAAAGTGGATGATTTTCCAGCTCAAGGATTTTTTACTCATCTGTGGGAAAGAATAGGTGTCTGACACGTGTTGGGAGGTCTGTGCCTCTGCCTGTTTGGCACTTCAGCTTCAACCCCTGTTGACAGTCCAGAAGCCCAAGTATTTAATGCCAGGTTCCTTCCCCTTCTTCCCCAGATTTTGTCTTCACTGCCCACAAAAAGGCACCCTGACAGTCAAGGTAATGGCAACATAAACCTCCAACATCAGTATCAAAAATCTGCAAATGTCCTAATATTCAAATCTATTCACCAGGGAGAGCAGCAGCTCTGAGAGCCCAGTGGGACAGCTGTGCTTTGCTGCATGTCAGGAAAGCCAAGGGGCTGTCAAGGCACCTCCAAGGCAGCAACAAGTTCTGAGCCCTAAAGCAAACCCCCTCCAATAATCCTTGCTGAGTGAAACTCAACTGATGTCAAACCTAATTCAGTTCTCTTTCCTCCTGCAGAATGCCAACAGGAGACAGATAGCATCTTAGGTCTCCAGATACCATTTTTTCATGTTTATTCAATTTCAGAAAAATTATATACTTCCTCTAAAACAAATTGTTTTGTCAATATTTCAAAAGGGTAAATAGTGTGAGTCATGTTGCTCTGAGTCATCCACTTGGATATTGATTTCAGGGAAAATGATACAATATCTGATTAAAGATTATTAATTACTCTTAGAGGCTTAATTCTTTTTTATAGTACTCACCAGCTTTTGGGAGAACATAAGTCTTGTCAGATCAAATACTCCCACTAAGAGTGGCAGAAATTGTTAACAACATGTTTCTGAGCATGTTTTAAGCTTTGAACTCGATACCACACAAGTTGCTGATCCCAAGAGACAGAATACCCAGAAGCTACAGGGTAACATCAAACTGGAAAATACTTTCTTGATACCACACTTCTTAGTTAGTCATTATCACTTATGGTTAAAAGGCACCTAGAGACTGATTCTCAGCCCGTGACATGATATATTCTTTTAATACAAATATACAATTAAAGCTGGTAATGTTTCCAAAAGAATAAAGATGGATAGAATGGAAAAGAGTGAACAATACCTATAAAGTCTGCTTGGTAAACTGAACTCAGAGTGTTCTTCTAAAGAGCCAAATACAAAATTTGTGATGTCAAAGTTAAACATTGAAATCTCTGACTGAGGTACCTAAAGAATTGCCAACAGTCGCTGTCTCAATATGAGCCACCAATTCACAAGTTGAACCAATAAGTGAAATTTATTATCTGTGCTTTGCAGAGAAGTGTATTAGATGGTCATTATTCTAGATGTTATTGCTTGTAAAATCTATCAGTAACAAGTGCTGCAGAATCATTTGTGTTGAGCTTCCCCCACGTAATCTTATAATAAATTACATCAATCATAATGCTGCTGGCTGCCATTATTGACAGATTTGTAAATTGGAGTTTGTTCTTTGATGTTTCTGCAATTCTAACTTTGGTACCTGAAGCATATCAGGAAAAAAAATCTATATTAGACAACTATGTACTTGTCAAATTTCTCACACTTGATTTAAAACAAAGCCTCAATGGGTTTGATCAATGATGTTCTATGCTGATCCTGGACACAATTATTAACAACATCACTAGCATCTATATAAATAAACTTTCACCATTTTCCAAATAAAATTACAGGCCTGTAATAATTGGAACTTAGAGAAGCCAGCCCAATGCCAGCTTGCTGCACTTTATTTTATGGCTTCACAGAGCTCATACATCACTTCTTTGTAAACACTCTGTTGGCCTTGATGCAGTGCAGCTTCTCACAGCAGAAAAACAAAAGCCTTTTTAATTATCGCAATGAGAGGCATAAGTAAGGAAAAACAGTGCTATCCATTAAACCTTTTCTAATTGATTTTTACAGTCTTTTTTAACCCAATAAAGCACAAACTAAAAGCTAAGTAAAATTATTATTATTATTATTATTCAGTTTTAAGTTTACCAAAGAAGAAAATGCTGCAGAATTTGTATCAAATTAAAGAAAGTATGTACAGCTATTTTCTGGTACATTTATGCCATAAATAGAAAGAAACATGGATTAAAAGACCAAGCTCTGCAATTTGCAATCTTAAAACAGTGATGGATTGAAGAATTAGGAAAAAAATTTAAAAAGCACTTTCAGACCTTGAAGACTGTGGTTTGGAAGCATCTTTGTGGTAGTGTTTCATATTATGGCAGATACTTGGAACAAAATTAGTCTGCTCTTTTTCCTGGATACAGGATACAATGTGCAGTAAAAATGTTTAAAAAGCAGATGAGAGTATTCTTAGTTTCCATTTTAGGAAAAAGATAAAGTGATTTGTTTGCCTCTGATGGCATCTCCACTTTTTCTAATTCTATTAACTGAGCTCTGCCAGAAATTATATTCTCATAAACTCACTTATGAGGTGTAAACATTTGTCTTTGCAACAGTTCAGCAAACACAGCGTGCCAGGTACCTTCAAAGCAATTCTTTTCTCTGTAAGTGGATTATAATGGCTAATTTTGTTAAGAACTGATTCCTAAAATAGTGGCATTATCACAGTCATATGACAAAGATGGTGCAGGGCAGAGTGAAGGGAGAGGACATTCAGGGAGGCTCAGAGCACTCTGCAGAGCTCAGAAACCTCAACAATAACTGAGCAATGCTTTCCTGGACAGACCAAAATGTGTTTCCCAGCTGCTGGAATCACTGAATTTTTGCAGCATGTTTCACACACCCACCTCTGCTGAAGGATATTTTAAAAAGCACTTCTCTAATAAGTTCTAAAAATAAATAGCACGAAGTCTAAAATTACAGCAAAAGATTGTAAGGAAAGGGTACTACAGTGCACATCAATGGTATCAACAAGAAATGTTTAAATCCCATTGAGTTCCAGAGAATACTGAAGCATTTCTTTCATTTGAGTAGTTTAAATGAGCAAATAAAAGACATGTAAAAAGCATACAGGGGGATATCCTTAAATGGTTTCCTGACAAAGGAAGTGATCTTCAACTCCAAAATAAAACCTAAATTCCAGATTAGGTTTAATTATAGATTGAATGTGAAAGTTTAGCCTCAAAGAGAAACCATTTACAATTTAAAACAAACAAAACAAAAAAAAGAAGAAGAAAAGAAAGAATGGATCCAATCCAATTGCTAAGCATTAAAACGAAATTAGACAATAAGCAATCCAAAGCTTCAAAAGACAAAATGTTCACGGGAACCATTTGTCTGAGGGAAGTCTCGTGCAATGAGGAGCAATGTTCTGGGGCTGATAAATAGGAACAGGGTGAGGTTTCACTGGAACACGTGTGCTGAGCATGAACTCCCAGCAGCACAGCCAGGGAACAGCATCCTGGGGCACATCTTTGCCAAGGCACCGGGGAGCTCAGGCAGCTCTGCACTGCCACCCTGCCGTTCTGGGGAGAAACCAAACACAGAGAATGAGGGGAAATGCCAAAGCACTCAGGACAGCCAGGACTAGCAACCAACCCCAGCATTCCACTGCCTTCCAACATTCCTTATAAAGCAGCAACAAAGGGCTCTGAGAGTTCAGCTTCCCTGGACAGAGTTCACTAACACAATAACCTTTATTTTTAGAAGGATGAACACCTGGTAATAGGCTTGATAATACAAAGTATCTCACAAAATTGTTGTATTTTTATTATATTCTGGTAACCAGTGCTAACATTGATACAGAAAAACCTATTCCCTCTTTACATATTACTCTTTCTTCTTGCACTTCCACTTCTTCATTATCTCAAGGTACCATATTTCAAAAAGGGATCAACTACTAAACTGAAAACACTATCAAAAATATATTTAATAAAAAGTCCTGGCAACCAAATAAAAATCATGTTTTAAAAGTCTACACTAAAATTATTAATGAACAATTTTATTCCTAAGAACAATGACCCTAAGGAATTTTTTTAAAATCCAAAATGCTGTAAATATGTTATGGTCAGTTGCTTATTTTGGTTGATAATGAAACTGTAACCTGTGAAAATAGTGATCTCATTAACTAAAAAAAAAAAAAAAAGAGGGGGGGAGGAAGAAAAAATTGTGTGGCATTAATCTTATGCAGAGATTCTAAATTACACATTTTATTATCCTACAGAGATTTATACTCCCATTATCTCTTACACCCACATAAGACAAAGCAAGTGTAAATCTGTCTTTCTCCATGCAGGGAATTTCTTAATGCTGTATTAGAGAGATAATTATTCTACCCCCACATCTCATAACACTGGTTTTTTTAACAACCAGAAGCACTCAGTTAATATGAAGACAGATGTTTTGACTGAGAGCAACTATGAATATGTGCTGAAACTAAAAAGTAAAACCCCATATAAGTAAATATTGAAATGCATATTAATGCTTATTCTAAGGGTGATCTTCCACCACCAAGTAAGATGCTTGGCCAGTATTTTCTCTAAATATTTGCAGCAGCCAAAGGAATTACATATTTATACAGATTTCATGGGTTAATTTACTCCAACTGCAAAACACCCAATTCCTCCTGTTAATTGTGCATAGGGCAGGGTTATCACAACTGTGCCAATTCACACTCACCTAACAGAGCTACAGCTGAGTGCATCTAAATTGAGACACAGTTTTTAGCAATACAAATGGTCTGAGAAAAAAAAATTTGCAAATATGTCGAACTTGTATTTGATCTATTTTCCTATATCATCCCCCAACACGACACACATCATGAGTTCAGCTGTGGTGGGATTCTGAATGAGAAGTTACCTGCCAGCCATTTGCACGTGGTCACTGAACACTCCAACTGTTAACAAATTTCATGATGCTCCCTGGAGAACAAGGTGGTGTCTGGGTTGGTTACAGTCAAGATTTTTGGGTCACTATAAATTAAATTCATGCTGTGACTTAAGAGATTTAACGGGTAAGCCAGTTTAACCACTGAAAAATACTGTGTGGAACTCCTAAAAATCCCTAACTGGTATTTCTAGAACCAAACAGGATGGTTTGGGTTGAAGAGGCATCAAAGACCGTGTAGTTCCAAGCCCCCTGCCACGAGCAGGAACCTTCCACGCAAAGGATGTTGTTTGTTGTGTAACACTTGTGGAGTCTGCAAATTGCCCAGTGACTGAGGTACATTTCATGGGGCTGGGCTGTAACACAGCTGCATTTGCCATTTTTGTAAATGAACATCTCTGGGTTTGGTAGGGACTCACATTTTCATGCAAGAGAGCAGAGTTTAAGGAATTGCAAGCCCGGGTACCTGATGCAGCAGGAACACACCTTCGAGAATACTCCCATCTTGCTGCTTGGGAAGGTTTGCATACAAAACAGGGCTCCTCAAATGGAAACACAAAACTGGCTTCTCGAGCAAAAATTGTAAATCACAGACTGAATTTTCCATGGAAGCTGAGATGCACCCCTGGACAGCTGGGAGAAGAGGGGACACGTTCCCTCCTCCATCCACTCTTCCCACAGCCATCTCAGACCTGGGGCAGTGGAGGGCAGCTTTAGGGATGCTCCACATTATGCCAGCCTTTCTCCCAGTTTACAGCCACCCATGTCCAACTAAACTCTAAGCCATGCTGCTCAGTAACTCCCCAAGCAAGTAATGCCTTGCTCCAGTTCTGTGTCTGCCCAGGACAGCCTACCTCAGGCAAACCATCTGGGCAGCCCAGCTCTCAACTTGCTTCAGTCCCACAAAGTGGCTCAAAGTGGCAGTAAGGAAACAAAACCAACAGAAATGCCTCTTGGAATTTTGGGTATATTGAAGCAGATACTGATCCTGGTCTGGTTAATATAAATCCAGAAGAGCTTCACTGAGCACAGGGATGCAGGCCAGGGAAGCTGATTTTGCTGCTCTGCCCAATATTAAGCACAGCTGGGTTTTAAATAAAGAAAATACCACCACTGTGCAAAAAACTTCATCTCCTATAAATCAGCCTCGCTCTGCTGAAGTCAACTGAGTTATAAAAATTTACATCAACTGCAGATTTCCTCCCGTATGTGATGAAGAGTGTTCTGTTTGCTCCCCTGGGCCTCAGCTCGGGCTCTGTATGAATACAAACAGAGCTTTTCCCCTGAATGAGTACCAACACATTTTCTCCTGAGTCACATATCCTTAGCTTCTACACACTGCACATTGCCAGGATGACTAAAGCACCTTTAAAAAAAGTATTTAAATGTTTTCTTCAATAAAAAACATCAATGACATGATTTTCTTACATGGTTAGAAAACTCGCCTTGTTTTATTGCCATTTATTGCACCAGAATGTTGAAAATGAAATCTGCTGTAGAGAACAGGGCTCAGGATAATATACAGCACTGAGTAAAATGGAAAGGAAACTTTGAGACAGAGCAACCAGCACCCCTGAAAAGGCCACACAAAATGATGTGGTATGACAGATTTAGCCAGGAATTACAAGGAGCAGGATACCAATAAAATAATGATGAAAAAAATTACGAGTCTGCACAAATGTAACTAACTGTAATTATTCTTACACCAATTTTATGGATTGAAATGTATATGTAAATACTTGGATTTCAGAGGAAAAAACAGAGTAGGATGTCCTCCACTAACAAACAGGACACATTACATCAGAGTCCTGAAGTTGAAAATCTGTGTTTCAAAGAAAGCAAAGGTCACATCTGGATGTCCGTAAAAACTCATGTTATTATGTTTCTATAGGAAAATGCAGCACCGGTGTTTGAAAGTATATGCAATACATAATTGCCATTTCCAGGGAGGAGTATACATTTTAACAAGCCCACATACTCTGTATATATTATTGCATTTTCCCATGGAAAAAAAAACCCAAAAACAAACTCCTGAGCAGACAAAGACACCTCTTCAGTTTCAGACAATGCTCACACAGTCTGTCTTGAAAAGTGTTATTGACTTTCAAAGTCAGGCATGCACAAGTTAGAAAGCATCAGAATTAGATCTGTTTGTGTTTATTCCATTTAGCAAACCCCTGTGTGCATGCTGGAACTCTGGGCTCTTACCTCGTCTGCCACATGATCTCCAATTTTAGTGCACAACAGAGTCACTCCTCGTGTTGGGTTTGCTGCAGTTATACAGAGGGCATCCTTTTAACACAGAAAACGTTTTATTCTTAAAGGCTTACTTCTGCTGCACTGAAGCCACTACCAAAACGTCAGTCAAATCCAGTGGGATGATGATTAGTCATATTAAATCCTGCTTGAAATTCTACAGATCTTTGTGGCTTGCTGACACTGCTCACAGCAGCAGAGGGGTTGGTGTAGAGGGAAGAGCTTCCCTTGCTCCCAGGGAAGGCATCTGCACCCCGTGATGTGTGGGGCTGCTCGGGTCTCAGAGAGAAACACCCAAGGAGCCCCAGCAGAGCTGCAGGCTGAACCTGGCTCACACAAAAGAGGTTACCAGCTCCACCACAGAGGTGAAAACCTTTTGTCTAAAGATTTTTCAACCAACTCTAACCAGCAAATGAGTCCATCAGAATGTTTAAATATAAGTTCAGGCTTGGTTGATGTCAGAGCAAGAGCAGCGTGGTCTGGAGGAAACAGGCCTGGTGAAGGTGAGGTTTGTAGGATGGCAGATGGAATTCTCCAAAGAGCAGGATACCATTCCCAGAAATAAACTGAGCAGTTCCATGTAGAGTCAAGAAATAAAGGAAAAGTAATTCTCTTTTTTTCTACCTTTTTAAAATAACTTATATGTGAATAAGAACTTCACTTAAGGTAAAGCGAATTCTGTTTCTCTAATTCTGCATTTGATGTAATTTCTATTCACACAAACAGATTATGAGATATATTGCAGCAGGAGGATCTCTTTCTTTAAAAGAAGAACATTAGGACTTGTAATGTAGAAAATTTGGGTAAACTACCTTCATTTTTGTATATGAAAACACAGAATAACTCAATTAAAAAAAACAAAAAAAGTTATATTGGAATTATAGTGGCATCAAGTAGTAAAAAAATTAGGCTTGCTGTGGTTTCCAGTGTCATGCTGCTAGAAGCAAATAATAAAAGTAGAAATTCATAGCAGAGGTCCCTCAGAACACTTACCACGTTCCTCTTGGAAGCTGTAGTGGAGATGTTTGTTTCCTTGGGAAACAGGAATGGTTGGAAGCAAAGGAGGCAGTGTAGCACCTGAACGGAGAACTGGCCCACACCTCTGGACTGATTGGCTTTCCCTCCAGCTGCATCATTTGCTTTCCAGGAGACCTTGGAGAAATATTTCTTTTCTCTCTCTTTCCATCTCCTCACCTGCAGAAAGGCACAGCAAGTCTCTGAAAAGCCTTTTCCAATCCCACAGACAGAAAGCACTGTAAGAATTATCCTCTCCCACCACCAAGCACTCTCAATGCAACGGAGTCTGCAAGATCTGAGCAATCTTTTCGTGCACCTAATTTACATTTAAGTTTCTTAATGCATTCCTGGGCTATAATCATGTGCTGCTTTGGAAGATATATGACCACAATTCACGCTGCTTTAATGATTGAGGAACACTAATATGGTTCTGTGAAACCACATGCAACATAACTCAGCCTCCCCTGGCACACCTGGGCCCCCGTGTTGGATTGCAAAACAAGCAATAAAACCCCATCAAACAGCTGCAGCAGAATGGCAGTTATCAAATAAAACATCTACACAAATATTTAGACTCCGTACCACAACCACATTTTGTTTTACCTCATCCACCATGAGGTGATCAAAAATCCATCATTTTAACTAGCAAGCAATCCACTTTGCTGAAATTACCAGAATATATTCATAGATTTGAAAGGCTACATTCAGATGGCAAATTGTAGGGAAAAAAAAAACAAACCAACAAAAACCAGAGAGTACCAAGTGCAGGACATAATTTTCAAAGGTGGAAGTTTAAATAGAATGAACAAATATTAGAGATTGGGAGCACAATAGTGCCAAGTTTTACTTCAGCCTCCAAGCAGGTGGATTCAGGGAGGGAATGACTGATAAGAAGTGGCTGCAGAAGCAGTTCTGCTCTGACATGTGTAACCTGTGGCCAGGAAACCCAGCTGGGATCCCCTTGAATTTTCCATACTAAAGGAGCTGAGCGTGAGGGTCATCCTGTGTAATATCCACTGCCATTTCCACAGAGGTTTGGATGATAAAAATCAATTTTTTTCATGTATGCATAATTTAAATTTTTTGTTTGTTTGTTTGAAAACTAATTTTACAATATCATTCAAAAGGTATCTACTCTTGACATTGGTATGTCTTCCCTCTTCTAATTATTCTGAGAACAAAATGGATGCAGGAAGTAATACTCTCTAAAATACTCAAGACTGTAAAATAATTCTACAAGATGTCTTACACCGCACTGAAAACAAACTGAAATAAGAGATATTTACCCCCTCAAAAAACCCACACATGATGAGGATAAAAAATTAATTTTAATCTGGTCAAGTTTTTTAAGGAACCACTAGGTTGTAGCAACAAAATAGTTTATATAGTTACACGTCTGCTGAGATGGATAAAAACTGAAAATAAAAGGCTTATCCCTTTTATCAGCACAGGTAGGGAAAAATATTCCACTCTTTAATGATTTGGCAGCTATTACAGAGTAATTATCAACTTGTGAGACTGGGAGATAGAACCAGAAAGCAGATTACTGCTCAACACTCAATTTTCAGTGCTTTGTTTCAAGAAATCTGTGACGGCATTTTCTGTTTTGAAACAAGAACTGTGCTCTAATTACTGCTGAAGTAAATGAGACCTTAGCAATAAACCCATTCTGAATATTGGGGAAGCCTTGACTCTGCCTTGAGCCACTGCAGTTACTTCATTTGTTCCACTTTTACCAAAAACTACACAGTCTAGATCATAATTTCAGTTCCATGATTATAAATTCAAATCCTGCAAACAAGTCTCTTCACGGCAAGGCAGACACAGAAAACTTCACACTTTCTGCAATTGCTTATCACCCAGGAAATCAGGTTTGCAATTCAGAACCAAAAAAAAATACTAGTTTTTGTAGAAATGGGGAGAAGAAAAGGTCAGAAACATTCTGTGAGGATTTGGAAGAGATTATGGGATCATTTGCTTGGGTGAACTGACACATTAAGCATCTTATATCAGGACTATTTATGCTGTGCTCTTTTTTGCTTCAGATTCCAAATAAAGATGCTGCTTCCAGTTTGTAAAGTCTAGGCAGAAAGCTGCAGACTGTTTTTGACACAGCAGCACCAAACTGGAGCACTCTCTAACTCATATTTCTTAATTTTCTGTTCCCAGCATGAAGCCCATTTCCTCCTCAGAATTTTTGCATGAAGTGGATTTGGACAGGAGGCCAAAGTCGTGAGAGCTGGTGGCAGTTAAGTCATCCTGTTGCACTTGTTAAAAATAGGGTTGAAGGATATCTGTTCTCACAACTATCAGTTGTCATTTCCACATAACACTTTTCACAATGTGAAGGTGCTCACAGAATCAGGCAACACTTCATTTTTAATATGTACAGAATCAAGAGACACCTTAATTTCTTCTTTAAAAGGAGGAAAAAAATCTAAAAAGCAATTTTATTCCCTTTTAAAAGTGCTTTCAAAGGGAGTGTTAACAGCAGATTTATTTTATTCCTCCTACATTCGTCTGTTTGTCTTCATCATTTCACTCTGAGGAAAAGCTGTTCCACTGTTTTAATTGTGGGCTGTTATTTTTTCCAGACTGACTCGCGTTGTCACATCCAGTTCCTCTGTAAATTCACTCCATAAGGCTCTGCACCTTCCCTGAGTTTTACTTCTCCTGCTGTTATCTGTGAAGTCTGCACCAGAACAATGATTCCTCTCGCTTAAACTGCTGTGCCATATGCCAGGGATATGGCTCCAAAATGCTTTTGAAGCTCTGCCTTCTGGATAAATGCTCTCACACATGTTCACTGGCAGCAGCAGCTGCCTCAGGAACCCTGTGTTGTGTTGGGTACCTGGGGGATCCAGCCTCAGACAGAAGTGCCAGTGACACAAATTCCATTTCCTTCCACTTGATGTGGAGTTTGCTGTCACTTCTACCACCCATCAGCAGGTGAGATGAGCAGTTTTTAAACACCCATTTCCAAATGCCTTCCTACCTTCTGCTGCATGGGATTGCCTCCATGAGGGAGAATTGCTGGCCTTCCACTAGGCAAAAAAAAAAAAAAAAAACAAAAAAACCACCAAAGCAGAATTCAGGAGAGACATTTTGCCTGGAAATGGAAGCAATTAAGTTGGATGGCAAAGCCCCCAGCAGCCATTCAGATGTGAGGATATCTTTTCAGTAGAACACTGAAATCATGTTAAAGAAAAAAGTCTGATTTTTGAAGGTTTTACAAGTACACTGGTATGGCTGTGAAGATCACCATACTTAAAATGCAGCTTTTATTGTGTTATTTCATTTGATTCAGGTCTGCTTTTCAAATTAGACAGTGTTGCCTATGTGGCCTTTTATCCAAAATATGTCGATGACTTTACCACCTCTAAGCCTTAAAAAAAGCTGTTTTCTAATTGGGGTGGAAGACATCGTCAAGAATTAACAATTTGGATTCACTTGCTTGCTATAACAGAAAAACTATGCTATATTCAAGCTGTATGACTTCCCTTTGCCTTTGTTTTCAGACTGTGAAAAGCAAGAAGTTTCTGCACTTCCTGCATGGTACTGTACTGTAAATCTTTATTAATTCAGGCCTTGTCTCCTCATTCCTTACAGCATCATTTCTACCACTAGTTCCAGTAATTCTAGTAAAAATTCTCTGGAGGACATCTATTGCTTTGTGTGCAGGACAGAGAAAATTTTTCATTAAGAAACAACAGTTTCTTCCCCTTCCCCACCTGCCTTCAAAGCCTTTTTCTAATTAAAAGTACATTAGCTCCTTGAGAGCAACAGAAATAAAACTACTTTCTCTATAAGTTGTACTTTTTACCTGCCCATCTTAAAGAGAAAAAGACCCACCTTACAACTAACTACTTGGAGCCCTGGCAGCAGAAACAGGAATTTTCCCTTCTCCACCATCCCTACAAACATCCCTACAAGTTCCCTTTGCTTTTTGCTTTAGCCCGAGGCTTCCAGTATGTAGAAACCTGCTGTCTAAAATGAAACTTATACATTTAATAAGAATTCAAGGCTGTCTGAAGAGAATTGTCTCTTTTATTAACTACATAAGTCTGAAACTCAGTTAGACACTGTTCAGAGTTCTGTAAATATAAGTCTATATTTCACCGTGGACATGTTCAGTGACTTAAAAGCAATATAAACAAGGTAATTCCTAAAGGAGTGTGGCATCCTTTTCTCAGTGCAGTCATATCCATCCCAGTTACTGGCTACTTTACTTTACTACACTTTATTTCTTACAGTGTTCTAGAGGAGGTTTTTGTGTTGGGTTTTTGTTTTTTTACAAAAAAAAAAAGCTTGCAAAGAATAAGCAGCGTGTGAATAGCAAAGATATTGCTCAGGATTTTGTACAATATAAAAAATTCAGTAACTGTATGGACAATGGTGGTACAACAGAGTGTTTTGGTTAGGAAGAGAGCTACATTTCTCTGCTACCTAAAAATTCAGAGTAAAAGAGACTGCAAAGGGAAAGAAATCCCTTCCCTGCCTACACTGTAGTGTTAAAAAGTCTCCAAAGCAGGATATCATGCACATGCCGTGTGTTGTATAGCAGCCCTACCTTCATTTTTAGGAAAAGAAACAACACACGAGAAATTTCTTAAGCTTAATGGTTCAGACAAATGTTGCCATTTGCAAATACATTTTGGGTCCAAAAGTTGAACAATTCTTATCTCTAAAAAACAAGGTTCTCCCAAGAAACTCAGAAAAACAGATTTTTTTTTCTAGACACTGAACAGACAGTATTTCCCTACAGAACATCTCTGAATCTGTCTGAATCTGAAAAAAAAAAAAATTAAAAAAGCAATTCCTTGACCCCCAGCCATGCTGTGTGTGTGGAGTTTATCTGCCTGGCTGATGCAGTGCTGGGGCTGCCCAGCCTGAGCAGGAGTCAGGGCAGGGCTGGGGCCATCAGGAGCAGCGCTGGCTCCCTTTGTGCAGAGCTGCAGCTGAACACCAGAGGTGGCAAGGAAAGGAACTGAACTGGTTTGAACAGCCCCAGAATCCAAAGGCAAAAAGGAGCCAACATGAGCTCTGTGCAGCAAAGAGAAAGGGCACAAACAGGGACCACACACGATGGAAAAACATTTGTGGCCATGAGATTTGCAGTGTTGAAGGACATAGAGTAAAAACTGCAAGAACAGACGTTTCCTACTGAGTATGTGCAAATAACTGCAAAGCCCAGAGTGCCCTAAAGAGTGATATCAAAGGATTCAATTAAAGATAGAGAGGATTTACTGCTTCCACAGTTTTACAACAGAGCTGTCGAAGACAAAGTATAAGGACTGAAATTGTAAAACATTTTAATGCTTCTGGAAACAGATAGTGAGGAAAGGGGTTTTTTCCCCAGACAGTAGTAAAGCATGTAACAGTGAGCAGTCTGTATTAATCTCTGTGCTGCAAAGCAAGTTGGGCTTGGATTATTTGGGAGTGAATGACAGATTTAGCTGTACTGCTGAAACAAAGTACAAAAGAGAAGGATTCCATCAAAATTATGTGGAAAGGCAACCAATGTCATTTGAGATGACATCAAAACCTAACTTTAAAAACTGTTCCAAATTTTTTCAAATCTTCAGAGACAACCAAAAATAGAGACTGAAATTACTCACTACAAGGCTCTGGAACCATAACCAAAATTAACTGCAGTGACTAAGCATACTTCTCTTGCCAGTAATGAAAAAAAAACAAAAAGACATCCTTTTTCCATGCTAATTTGACAGCAGTTGTTATTATTAACACAGAAATAAAGTGATCAATGCCTTCTCTCTAAAATACAGAACTCTTCATATTAACAGGTGACAAGGTGAACAATCCTACTGGAGCTCAATTATAAACCAGTTCTGAGAGGGAATATTTCACACTGAATAAGAACTACAAGGACAAAGACTGCTGCAAAGTTCCAGAGAGCACAAGTTCTCTTCAAGACTTCTACACAGAGGGCAGGGATTGATAAAGCAATGGAGAAACTGTCAGCAAAAATTCAACATGCAGCCAGCTGTGCTGTGGGTTAGCAGAGAACTCAGAAAAGACTTATGGTCAAATCTGCAACAACCTGGTCCCCAGCAGAACTTAAAAAATACAAGAATCTTCTTCTTTTGGGAAGAAAAAAAAGGAAACTTACATTACCACCTAAACCTCTAGTTTTAAATCCACAGGCCAGATACCAGAGCCACCCAGTGTGAATGGGACTTGTTTTTATTTTACCAAGCCACTGGAATCAGGCACATCCTCACCCACCTGGAACACTTTATAGAACCACTAGAATCAATGATCAATAATCAAGAAGTGCAACAAAAGAGCCCATACCATTTGAAAATATCTAGGCCTTTATTGCACTTTTTACTGTAATCTTTACTTACATAATGGCAATAGTGTTTTTCAAATATTCTAATATAATATCAAGCAATTTTCTTAAGGTCTAATTTAGAACTGCAGGCACTGAAGTGATTTATACTTTAATTCCCATGCACTTATCTAAATTGAATTTAATCTGACATCTTATTACCAAGTTCTATTACATTCTCCTAGAGCTCTTAGTAGTCTTTTCTGAAATTGCCTAATTTATATAAATTTATGGCATTACCATGTATTGACACCCTGCTTTTCACCATTACTCTAGGCAGACAGCATAGTAATATATCAGTTGGTGTGCAAAGCCTTAAATAACCCCAATATTTGACTTCTTTCTAGTCCTTCCCAGTCACAGGACTCATTCTTTAAGTTTCCCACCAATTCATGCACAAGCATGAGTGGCCCAACTTTCCCCCTGCCTTACTTGCTCCAATTTTCTTTATTAATTTCAAATGAGTTACTAATCCTTCAAAGTGCCATCTCCTAAATCCTGCTGGTTTTCCTTCCAACAAAAATTAGAAAAAACAGCCACATACATTCTTCCAAAAAAAAAAGTTGGAAACTCTTGTGCTCACTGCACTTTCAGTTTTACAGATCTCACCCAGCACACAACACACCCAGGCTCAAGTCCTGCCTCAAGGTGAAGTAACTCAGAGATGTATTTGATGATTCCCATGAGAAAATTATTATGCTCATCTAGATTATTGATTGTTTCTGTATTTCATGTAAAATGATGACTGGATAAGCACTGGGTAACCAGACAAAATACAGAAACATCTCCAGTGATAAGGTGTAGATTCAGGAATCACTGGAATATTACAATTGAGTTCATCCCATCCTTATGTTCGGTAAGAATAAATCTCAAATTTATCTCGTGACCAGGACTTGAGGAAATGGCACAAACCTGAGTCAGGGGAGGTTTAGGCTGGATAACAGGAAAATGTGGCTGAGCACTGAACAGGCTCCCCAGAGCAGTGGCCACAGCACCAAACCTGATAGAGTTCAGGAAGAGTTTGGGCAAAATTCTCAGGCACAGGGTGGGATTCTTGGAGTGTCCTGTGCAGGACCAGGATTTGGACTTTGATAATCCTGGTGGGCCCCTTCCAACTCAGGATATTCTATAATTCTATGAAATATTTTTCAAGGGCAGCAACACACTTCTGACCACAGGGACTGCAACTTGAGGTGCCCCAAAGCCGAGGCCCTGGAAGGTTTCAAGATCAGGATTCCAGACAGGAGAACCCACACTACTGCTAAAGGTACTCACCCTAGAACAATTTTTTTTTACTATTACATTATATTCCTGAATAACTGAAATGCATAAACTATCATTTTCTAATACCATCAAAATAAATGTTAAATCTAGACTTCATACCATTCAAAGACTAAGGGTACTCAAAATCATTGGCAGCTGAGACATTTGGCACACTCAGAGATGACTGGTAAACAAGGGCTGAAATTGCATTTATTTGCCTCCTCTGCTCTTCTCTCTTGCAAATACTCAAGGTCAATGGCAAGGCTTGGGTTTGTTCTAAAGAAGACAGCTATCTGTGGAGAAATGTTTCCCTTGGAGATTTTAAAAATTCGCATTAAAGAAACTAACAATGAACATTATTTGAATATAAATTGAAAAATATATTTCAGTTCTGTTAAGTTGATCAGATTTAAATCTCCATGGGAAGCTTGCAACATTGTTCTCAATTTAAACACTTCCCAACAATTTACAGCTTCATTTTGCCAACTTTTCCCCAAACCACACTCCCCTGAATTTACACAACCTAGAATGCTATTCACCAACAGCTGAACAAAGCCTGTGAAGAAGAGGTTTAATATGCTGATGAGAAATAGTGCAGGAAAAAGTAGCAGCAGCTCCTGAAAAAAAAAAAGTCCTCCTTTTTATTCAGATGAAAGCTACCTTAGTAATGCATCACTACTTTCTGCACTTTAGATCAACATTGGCACATCAATTTTCTTCTTACGTTTGCACATCTATGACCAGAAATGTTAATTAGCTTTAGGATTCTCTGGCCCCTCATTAGCATCAAAGTGAGGAAAATATCAGGGAGGGGGGGCAGGCAGAATGGTGCAAAAGCTGCTTAAAAGATGAACCAAACTTCAGAGTTTCTCATTGTTGGTGCAGAGCTGCTGCCACAGCACAGATCCTGGTCAAAATCTGTCACATGGAGACCAGGTAAAGTGGAAGTGGGAATCCACAGTGGCAGAGCTCAATCTATTTTTCATTTTGCACTCTGAGCAAAAGCTTAAAAACGTGGGATGTTGGGAAAGTGTCAATGCCCTGATGGGCTGTGAGCTCCCAGCAAACAATGCACAGGAACAGAGCCAGCATACACTGAATTTTCTTACCAGGACCCAAAGGAAAGTTGATTCCAAAGGATGACATTTGCATTTAGATGCTGTTCCAGTTCCTGGAATTAGCCAGCACTGAACTCTTGGTGCTGAAAGAATGCAGTGGATGAAGTGGGCACCTGCACCACCCACAGACAGGGACACCACTCTGCTGGAACAATTCCTGCTCCTCCTCTTCACGTGCCCCTCCTACACTGCCAGCGTTCACTTTCCAGTACAACACACAGACATTCACATCACAGCTGTTTCAAGGAAAAGGGATATAGCAGGAATCATGAGGATGGATGAACATTAGGATCTGGCCCTTGAAGTGGATTTTGTGTTCAGAGGTGGCTGGTTTTAATACAATCAGAACACACAAACACACATTTATGTGGTTTGCAAAAAACAAAAAAGGCGAAATTCATTTGTATTTTCACTATGAATTTGTTGGGCTAAAATGATTGTTTCCATAGTGAAACAAGACAAAAAGTCAAAAATTTAGAAAAAAAAATTAATTCTGGGGCTGATGGTTCTATTCCCAGGCAAACAGATCTGTATCCAGCAAAAATATTTGATGTAAATAAGATAAAATGTTGCAAAATACTACAGATTTTTGTTGTCTATTTTAAATAATATGGAGAAAACCAAATATTTTGCTTCACTAGAATAAGTGAAATCTAAGCAATTTTAGGACTAATTTTTTTTTTCCCAAACATCAAACAATCTTTCATGCTCAATTTCCATGAATTAGCCTAACACACATGCAAAAAAAAAGAAAAAAAAAAAAAGGCAATCAGAAAAAGGATTAGCTATTCCAGCTCTCAGCAGCTTACCCACAGTTGGAAGCTATATGATGGATTTCTGGAGCAGGATACTGGGAACTTCATGTGCATGCTGAGTGCTTCATGGAGCTGCTCTGGAACTGCATTTTCACACCAGTTCCCTCAGTGGAAGACTGAACTCCATCCCTGGCTGTATTTGGTTATTATTCTCCCTTTCTTTGCAATAGCTGCACACGAGATGAACTACCTCGCCATCCCCATGAGCAACTTCTGCTACAAGTCAGTCAATAAATTAAGTTTCTGTCTCATTTTAAAAACTCTGTGATAGCAAAGTATTTATAACTGCAGCCCCAGAGTAATGACACTGCTGCTCTGACCTCTGTTGATTACATTTAATTTATATACAGGTTAGTCCTTCTTCACCTTCTGGTCTTGTTTAAGAATGTAACAACAAAGGAACCTTGACTAAATTGGAATCAACTGGTAATTAGTATTCCATTTAATGGAGATGAAAGCCATGGCACTCTAAGAGGATACTGCACTTATTGCATTAAGCTATATATAACTGCATCAAATGGAATATTTAAGCATTTTAACTTGAGCATTTTATGCGTTAGTAATTCACTTAATTATTTTCTCCAGAGAACAAGTGGTATAATATCACACTGATGCATGGGGAGTTATATGAATAAATCTTCAGGCATCAGGATAGGATCAGATACCCCAGAGCCTCACTTAAATCAATAACAGCAGGAGGAAGGAGTGGGAAGAATGCTGCTTCTGGCTTATTTCACAGCACTGTCTGTACTGCAGGTACACCAATCATGCTGAAGGCCTAAACTTAATGAAAATGTAACTCATACTTTCACACTTTCATAAATGTAAAAAGCTACCTCTATTACATCCTCATTTAAAATGTCTCTGCCAGACCTCTTGCTTCATGATAATCATGTTCTAATGAATCTGAGCTGTTTAGGTCACGTTATATTTCCACACGGTCACTGCAGTCTCAGAAGAGAAGTGAGAATGAATCAGTAGAAAGAGTGAGAGGGCATAAACAAGAAACTTCACTAACAATTCCCTGCAGATAAATAAATGAATGTGTCACTATTCTCCAACACATAACCTCACTAACTCAACTAAACCAGCCTCTGTCTAAAATATTTTCTGCACTGTAGCCTATTTTTATAGCTCTGAATTTGATATGGGAAATATTACATCAGTAATCAATGACTGCAGAGTGAAGTTGAGACGGGAAAGAGTCATAAAATGAGCAAGAAAGGCAAGGAGAAATGGAACCTTATGTTAGAGATCTGAAAATGGGAAACAGGACTTCTGTTACTTTGTGTCTATGTGCTTT
This sequence comes from Rhipidura dahli, assembly GCA_013399225.1. Taxonomy (NCBI): domain Eukaryota; kingdom Metazoa; phylum Chordata; class Aves; order Passeriformes; family Rhipiduridae; genus Rhipidura; species Rhipidura dahli. Next base: position 211,988 of record VXAC01008441.1, read on the forward strand.
ATTTTATACAGTATTTTCTTTTTATTGTATTGGCAAATAGTACCCATAGGTGGGGCAGAAGAAATTGGAAATTACAGAAATGGAGTAAGAGACTGACACAAAACTGGCAATGAAAAAGGCCTGAATTTGATTTGTACCTGATTCCAGCTGCAGTTGCTGCTACAGGTGGGTGGCAGCCAGGGAGTTCCATCCTCAGCCTCAAACTGCAGCGCAGCTGTGGTGAAATCCAGCTCCCACTGTGAGTCAGACCAGCAGCAACATCAAACAGAATTCAAGCTACAGCACTGCCCTCATTCATATGCTGCTACCCACTTGCTTGGTGGACTGTTGACAGCTGAGATTAACTCAGAAGCAAAAACCAATTTCCAGCTCCTGTTTTGCTCAGGAATTTCAACCGATTTGGCACTGGAGAGAAGCTGAAATGAAGCTGCTGTGGTGGTTGTGTGTTACCAAGAGATTCCTCCTGTCTAAGCGGGATTCCTACCTGGCCACTGTCTGCCTTTTCAGCTACCTTGTGCTGCAGAAAAAGGGATGTGACTTTGGCCCACATTGTCTAGAAACTGAGAACTAACAAAATACAACACACTTCTACATTAACTCATTAATATTACCCAAACAGCACAAGCTCTTGGCTGCACTTGGCAGGATGAATATTTCTGAATATTTTGGGAAAAGCATCCAGCTGCTAGCTGGTGAATCACCATAACAAAATGCTCATTCCTCTGAAGAGTTATCCGTCAAAGTAAGGAATACATGGGTTTAAATTCCCAGTTAGCCCACTTGACTTGGTCATTTTGGTGTCATTCCTGACTTGGTGCTATGTAATTGCCACAGTTCTCTTGAAGTCATGGAAAGTTCCCCACAATGAAAGAAAATCAAAAGAAATTTACTGTCTTACTGCTCCCCCCACCCTTGCTCCATCCTCATCAGTTATTGCAATAACTGATTTAATTTTTTCTACTAATGAAGGTGTTCAAGATCTCCTTGTCCATTTGCTACACCTCTCACTGTCTTTCACCTTTCTGTTTTCCACGAGTGCAGATTTTGGTCCTTGACTGTCAAGGATGTTTTTATCCTTTTTATAGGCATTATTCCACAATGAATACAGTCACTCATAACAGACCCAAGGTTCCAGCCCTCCCCTCAGCAGTGCTGGTGATGCTGTTATCGTGACACTGTCACAGCTCTTATCTCACCTGTGTCATTTGCAAATCCTTTTTTGCCTGATGTGCCATTCATGGGTACAGACAGACCTAAACTGTTTACACTGCCCACAGCTCTCACAGACTGCTCAAAGGTCACAGGTGTATATAAAAAATATTTGGGAAAAAGAGGTTGTAGACATTCTCCCTTTACATTTCTCCTGTGGTGCTGAAGTACTACTTGTACTGATATTTTCATCAGAGGTATTAATTCTCCACTCCATCTCATCCCTTAATAATTTCCAGAAAAATCAGCATAACAGGGTGATACTTGAAGTATTATTTGAAGAGTTAGCCTCTTCAAATGGAATTAAGAATTAAAATGGACTAGAGGGACAGGACTTCTGAAAGAAAGACCTATCTCCAGCTTCTCACAGTGTGGATTTTGAAGGATTCAGAAATTGTAGGAGAGAGATGAACCATCTGTTCTGTCAACTGGGGGAGGAAGGGGATTTAGGATACTGATCTCGAATAAACTCACAGTACAATATTACATCTTTTCTGGATATTCCAAAAAAGGGAGACCATCATAATTGTCTTTTTCTTTAATTGATTACTACGTATGGTAATACTTTTAGTTCAGCTTTGTGTCTTGGTCTGTAAATAATAAATACAGAACACCCAAAAGCACAGCCAGGAAATTCTAATGACTTTTCACATTTAAAAATATAAAACCAATGTGAGGTCTCTGATCTGAAAATTTCAGAGCTAAACTCATATCTGAATTTTGCAGCTTACAGCCTTGACTCTATTGTAAAGAGGGAAATTGAGTGGTTTTTTCTCATTACTGCTGTTTTGATTTACTTTTAGTTGCTAAGTAGTGTTACAATAGTAACAAATGTGGGTAGAGATATGAAATTTTTGTGAAGTTTGGCTGTGTGTATTCCGTGATACTAATGAAAAACATCTACACAGCACAACCAACTGACTGATGAAGAGCAGATAATAAAAATATGGCATGTACAACAGCAAGCTCCTGGTATTTTAGGAGTCAAAGAAGGAGGAATTATTATCAAATTTTTTCATAAAATCTATCAGCATAATCTACCCTAGTTCTAGTAATTTTCCATGACAGTAAGTCTGCATAAAAGATTGGGGTTAATGAGCTACAAATTCCTTTGCAATATAGAAACGAAGTTCTAGGAGTTTTTTCTAGGAAAAAATTAAGTACAATCAAATTACCATTATAAAGTACAAACAAATTATCAATATTGTGTACTTGGTCTATCTTTTCATTGCTATGAAAAGGACGAGGTAAGAACAGCAGCAAAATTCTCTGAAAATCCTCACGGAAGTGCTGCTTTACACCTGGTGCACATTTTGTTCCCAGCCCAGCAATAGCATCACATTCCAGTTGAGGTCTTTATGTTCCACCCCATAACAAACACTGATAATTCCTGCTCTGGTTCTAACACAGAATCCATTGGCATTTCTAAGACCAGCAATGAGCAGGTCTCTGTTCAGCTGGAGAACTCTACACTCAGCCCCAGGCAAAACCAGCTTATCCATTTGGGACAGTGCACACCTGTTGTTAGTTAACCCCCAGCTGACAAATTACAAAAGGGAGAATAACAAATATGTAGGTATTTAAAATAAAGTGTTTTCAGCATGAGTCACCTCATAAAACCCTGGATTTTTAATCATTAAAATGGATTAGAAGTTTATAACAGGAGTTTCACCAGGATGTTGGCTTGCTGCTAAGGCTGACTTCCAAAATAAAGTTACAGTTCCCAAGGCATATTTAGATTTCAATAACACGAACATACTAACTGCACTTACACTCTTGAGAAAAAATTCCAAGGCTGTGTCTGAGCAATATGAAGGCTGTTTTATTCGCTTACCACTAATTCTATCTTGTTTCATTATAAAGCACTTGAAGAAAGCCCGGTGCATACAGATAAAGCGCATTTCTCTGCTCCATCGTGCATAGCTCGCTTGCCATCTAGTGGGCACAGCAGGTGAATTAAAGCGCAGCTATTCTCAGCAAGAAATGAGCAGTCACAAAATGTGTGGGTAAAACAGCTTTGAATTAAATATTTCAACTAACAGCAGAAAATTATTAGCATAGCTAGCAGGACTGCCTGTTAGATTCCCCTGAATGCTAAAGTTTGTCTAACTCCTAAAAAAAAACCACATTAAAAAACAATTTCTTCCTTACCCTACGTTCTTTTTAGTCTCAAAAAAATAAACCACGATGATGAAATCAGATTATAGTTCATCTTATAATACTGCCAAGATAATGTGCAACACAAGACTATTGAGACACAAAATACGAGCATCCAAAGCCTTCATCTCCAAGACGAAAACATCATCTCATTTTCAGTCTGCAGAAAGAAGAGTTAATAAAAAGCACCCTGCACTTCCTTGATTCAACCCCCCAAAGTACAGTGAATTAATTACATGTTTAAATTAGGCATTCAATTAGGTGTCTTCCTTGACCAGAGAACTCAGTGTCTTATTGACCTGTGAGTCTGAGTTACAGCTCATTTGCTTTGAAACCAGCCCAGGACAATGAACAGCAGGGGACAAAATGATTTTGTGCTTGCTTGCATCAGTTTAAAAATGGAGTAAATCCTTTCAATGATCCAGAGCTGAATCAGACCAAAAGGGTCAGTAACCCTTCAAAAAGTTCTGTAGAATTCTTTCAAATGACACTTTGTTTTAGTGTGTTTTTACACTGTCAATTTGAAGGGGGTTAAAATACTTGAAAAATTCCGTACAAGAATCAACAGAGGACAAAAAATACACATCAAACAGAAAAGAGAGCCTGTAGAGTCCCTCTAATTTCCTGTTCAGAAAATTATATTCTGACTCTGAACGTTGTTTGAGATCACTAAATAACATGCTGTATACATGCTTTTTTCCTTAATCAAGTTAAACATCTGCCAATGACCAGGGGGAATGAAATAGGCCACAGCTGGCTGGATCATGCACATGTGATTACTGCTTAGCCACAATTTATGTAATTAGTTGCAGTCCTACTAAGCTACCTAAAACACATGTTAAAGATCTAACGATGAGCTGATATTAATGGATCTTTGCAGCATGCTTAAGTCCTACTCAAAGAATGTTTGAGTATGTCTCTGACATGCAAAGAGGACACAACCAGAAAATATCAAAATATTACTGCTTTTAAAGAAATACATGTATTTACTCAAGGGACTATTTCTGAGTATGTGCATTTTCAAAAAATTTATCAACAACACCATTTTCTCATTACAATCTCAGTTCTACAGGGCTGGCAATGCATGGGGAAATGTTTATTGTTGCTATTCTTGTTCCAAAGCTTAAACCCTGCAAGGGAGAACCAGCCTTCTGAAGGGAATAAACAAAAGCACTTATCCTGAGTGAGTCCCTCGGCAGCAGTTTTGCTAAATCTGTGTGATTCTGCCTTTGGCCATGCAGAAAGCCAGGTTTGGATGCTCCTGTTCAGTACCAGGGGCAGGAGCAGCTTAACCATTGCAAGGGTGACACACTGGAATCCAAGCCATCACTTACAAACAGCCAGCATCAGGTGGAACTTCCAACAATTCCAACAATTCAGTTGGAATTATGCATCATTACAGTCCTTCAAATGTTTTGGTTTAACAACAGGAAAGTGTAAAGTGAGGCAGAATGGCAGGTAATGAGGAAGGAGTTTTGTTTTCTCAACAGGCAACATTACAGTCCAAGTTCTCATTACGACCCAGAGGTCAAGTTACAGGCTCTTTCAAATAAAACTTTAAGTTCTGTCCCTCAACTTTTCCTTCAAAATTCAACTGGATGAAGCCATGAAGTCATACAGTAGGAAATTCAGTAGCAAATCAGAAGTAGGAAATTCAGTAGAACTTTAAAATATTTACATCTGCTTATAAGGTAAAAAAAAAAGACCTTTACAAATGTGCATTTTGAAATGCTGAGCATTCCCACAATGTGTTAAGTGTTGTAACAACTTAAATGTTTCTGCCTACATAAATTATCCATATTGTGTCTGTCTGATATGCATACCCCATTAACACTCACTTTGTCATTTACTATGACTGAACTTAGCAAGCCAGCTGGAAACAAACACCCTGAATCCTAGGTGAGCTCCCCAGCGTTCAGAGGAAAGAGAAATGCTTTGCCCCTAACAGGAATAGAGCACTCCCTGCTATACTCCCAGCTCCTTCAGCAGGAATCAGGGAAGGAAAAGTCCTTTTCTGCATCTTCCTTCGGGTACCTGCTCCCTCAGATTTGAACACCAGCCCATTAGTGAGTAACACCCTTTTCAGGCACTGTTATATGGTAACTCAAAAGTTGGTAATACCCAGTCTGTTTTCAGAGTTGTAGCAAACTCTGCAGACAAAAGACTTGGAAATAAACAGTGTGACTTGTGACTGTTCATGCCATGCTCAGGCAAGCAGCCACATCACATTTGAGAGGACTGTTTGTATGAGCAAACACTGCTTAGTGGGAACATAAATTGTAAACTTGGGCCCCAAACAATCCATTATGCCCATAGGACAACATTATAAATTAAACTGAATAGCAGTTAATACCATGCATACCAGAAGTCTGTGAAGACCTCAGCTGGGAGTATGAAGTCTCATAAAACCCCCTTTCTGCCCTGCATTGCAGCTGCATTCAAGGTAGCCCCTTAAGCGCCCACTTTTTCCTCAGATGGCAAATTGCAATTCTAAAGGCACGTCTCCGTGTGCTCAAAAGAAAACTTTTTTGCAGCTCTGAAAACCTGGTAACAACCTCCTCCCTCACCAGAGTCCAATATCTAGGGTTCTGATCCAAGTCCAGTTTTGATTACTGCAATAAAGTGAGGGAAACAGAGGGAAAGACAGCGACCAAGAGTAGGACAGCCAATGTGTGAGGATGGTGATTACACCTCACACACTCGATACCCAGCTCGATACCATAACCTACTTGTAAATACCCAGGGTTATGAAATTCCCACACAGCCCTTCCAGATAGTGCTGGTATTACTTTATCAGAAAGATATTCCACCTGGCATACTTTATTCTCAGAATCTCTGGACAATTTATAGTTCACAAAAACGTACAGCTTCCCACAGCCTTCCTCACCGCCCCTCTCCATGAGGGCCCTGTAAGTCAGCTCACAGAGGAAGGATGACTGGGGGCACTGTTTTATGGGTGTGTATTTAAAACAAATAGAAAACTGCCCCGTGTAGCAGGAAGCTCGGGCAGTGCACTAGACCAGGACTGGGGAGAAAGCCATTTTTGTCCATTTCTGAGAGGGTCTCAGGAATGGGGGTCTCTGCCCCTCTGCTCTCCCTCACGTTGTGGAAGGAAGCAGGGGCACCACTCCGCACAGCGCTACCATCGCCAGGGCTGCGCTAATTCGTTCTGACTAATTAATTCCTACAGAACCTTCACTCAGTTACCAGGAGGAAAAGTTTACCTCCGACTTCGCGGGGCACACACTGCAGAGCTGCCTACCGAAAGGACTTCCACATAGCCCGGGCTGGGCTTCGGCAGCGGGGCAGGGGCTCCCGGAGAGGGAAGCGGAGATGAGGATGGAGGAGGGCGGACGGAGGAGGGCGGAGGATGGAGGAGGATGGAGGCGGCGCCCGGGAGCGGGCGGCGGCGGCTCAGGTGGGGAGAGGCGGTCCGTGCTCTGAGCCCTGCCCTGCCCCGCCGTGCCC
>VXAC01008442.1:0-45059 GCA_013399225.1 Rhipidura dahli
TATATATATAAATATATATAATAATATCACCATTATATATAATAATATCACCATTTATATATTTATATATATTACCATTTTTTGGTAAACTTGTCTGAGCTTTTTCACAACAGAGTGCATGAATTTTGTTTTCGCTGAAATTTAAGACTACCCTTGAAAGTAACCTTTTTCCAGCTTGACCAAATAATCTTCTCTGCCTACATCTTCACTTAACCATCTGCACTGCAGACCACTGCATTTCCTTCTTAACCTTCCCCAGAAGCCCTTCATGAAAAAAATGAAAATAATTGCTATCTCTGCTTTCAAACTTGACACTGATTATGACAGAAAAAAAAAATAATTAAAGGACTGAGGCATTCTGAACTGCTCTGGGTAAAGGCCTGCCAGGACAGGAGAGAGGAGAGGGACATTTCGTTTTACAAGGGCTTGTAGTGATAGAACAGGGAAGATTGATTTAGATTAGATATTGGGAAGAAATTCTTTACTGTGAGGATAGTGAAGCAGTGGAACAGGATGCCCAGAGAAGCTGTGGATGGTGGAGGTGTCCAAGGCCAGGCTGGGTGGGGCTCTGAGCAACCTGGTCTAATGTGAGGTGCCCATGGCAGGCAGGGTTGGAACTTGATGATCCTTAATGTTCCTTCCAGCCCAAGCTATTCCATGATGGCACAAGTGAGTGGTGTGTACATTGCACAGCCTCATGCCCTGATGATCAGTTTTCCCAGGGTTAAGCTATCTCAGTTTGTAGCACCGGTGTTCAGAAGCTCTGGATTCATGTACAGTACTAAAAACAGACACAAGTGTGTCAGTGGCCGTGTAGCTATTTCCCTGACTTTACAATAATTACTAGCAAACTTCTGTTAGTTCTGGAAAAGTTTGTATTTCCCACTATTTTAAGTTAATTGAAGACAGAACTGAGTGGGATTTTATGTATCCCATTTGAGCTCTGCTAACACATAGCAACATTCTAGATCAAAATGTGTGTTTAGAGCTGACATGGTAAAAATCACTAAAGAGGTAAGCTGTGGGGTAAACTCATCCATGGAGGAGAACTTCATGCACGCTTTGAATTAAGCTCAGTGTTTTCCTTCCAATGTTACCCTATTTCAAAAACAGGTAGAAAAATGATAATAACCATAGTTGTATGTAGTCAGAAACATTGTAACTTCTTAAACGGAAGTGCAAATAAGAACTTAAAATGTAACAGAGCATAACAAATGGAATAAAACTATCAGCTTTAAGCCCATTAAAATATTAACTGAATATGAATTTGAAGCAAAGTAACAACCACAGAAAATAAGAGATATGTAACCAATCAAAATTTGGAGAGAGCTTCTTGACTTTGCAATTAAGAAATTAGATTTCCCCATTCATTGAAGTCAAGGTAATCACAGAAAATGACAGATTTCCAACATAATGAATCCACTCCCTACAAAACCTGACAATGTACACTTACAATGCAGAATATTGGTCAGTCTGTCAGAATCCAAATTCTACCATAACAGAAGAAACACATTTTTGAAAGTGGAATCAACATGCAAAAAATAATGCCTTGAGCTCACACTGTCTTCAAATGCAAGCACAAGGTATTTTATTGCATGTAAATCTTAAATATAAACAAGAAAATCAAAATAATTTTCTTAACAGTCTCCCTCTCATTCGTCATCATTTCTTTCTCAATTTGAAAATTCAATCAGCAAGGCAGAGAGTGTTTTTGAAAGCTTTCATCATCTTCCACTACTCTTTAGTAGCTATCCCTATTGGAGAGAAAAACTAAGAAAAGAAATTATGACAGAAAGTAGCAAACTGCCAAGGTATGAAAGGACAGAAATACAATGGTTAGAGAGACCCTCTTTCATTTCAAATCTTTCTATGAACTGGCTTATAAAATCAAAGATAACATGTCCATGAAGAGAACATAATTTGAGTTTATTACCTCACCATAACCAGTATATTATAAACTAATTTGGGATACTCTAAATTAAATAGAATAATGCACAAAGAAATGCTATGCCAGAATTAAGGGGCTCTGAAACATACAAAGTACATAATAATGATTTTCTCAGCCCAGACTGCCTTTAGTCATATAATAGAGCTTCATACATTTCCATATTTTCCTTCTTAGTCTGCTTCCTCAGATTCATACTAGTTTTCAAAAATCTTGACTAATTACACATTGATGGCCTACTGCAGACAAGCAACTTATATTGTAACATAGTAGAAAAAGTTGTATTTCAAAGTGCTACAAAACTCAAAACAGAAGTTTACAGAAAATCTTTCCACAGTGGTTTTAAATATATTCTCCATCAGCAATATATAATTCATAACATATTTCAGAATTGCAGAACAATATATATGATTTTCCTTCAAAGCAGTAACTTGTCACTTAAACCAGAAAAAAAGTAGTTAGTAATTCTGTATTGAAAATCATATGTTCAAGAAATGAGAATATTTATTAACATTTACTTACTAGATTTATGTATGAATTCTTACCTAAGCTGTTTAAAAGCTTCTGCTTTCACAAGTGGTGTTTCTACAGAATGTTCAAAAAGTGCTCCTTCAGGCCCTGGAAAAAAAAAAAAAGAAGAAAAATACTGTAATGTAACAGTTCAAATATAACAAGAAAATAGCAAAAGGGGTTTTGTTTTTAATATGGTCACCTTGATATTAGAAATCAAGATAAGAAAACATATGTTAAGAATCATAAGACAATTGAAATATAGCTACATTATTAAAATTACAGTACTGATTGGAACAATATAATACAGAAGTAATGATAATTTTAAATTATTAAAATTAAATCAAAAAAGTCTGAAGACAGAGAAATTTTAAGCTCCTGGAGACAACAAAATAAGTAAATAAGATTTATATAATGCAACTTTCATTACAGTTAATAGAGCCAATTAAAATCCCACAAAACCTTTGCAAATACTAGTCCTAAATAATCATATTTATTTTAGACTGTTCCATGCATATCACAACTTCTGTCATACAGCTTTATCAAAGATCTCCCCTATTTATAGGCAGACTTGCTGAATATCAAATGGTATTTATGCACGCAAAATGGTAATAAACATGGGATCAGACAGTTTACCCCTTGAAATATAAGCAGTTTCATTCCAAAGAGGAAGAAACAATGGGCACCCAGCCTCACCACGAGCTTCCCTGTTGGAAGATCTTCCAAGGAACTCCATTTCTGCTCTCCTGAGTATCAGCATTATTGCACTATCACCAGCCCAGTGACCACCTCCCACCTAAGCTCCCCTAGGATCAGGAATTTGGCTGACGTAGGACAAAAGCCCCTCAGCAACAGATTCAGCTCAAAAAAAGCAGCTGAACACCACCATCTACAGCAAGGGTGGAGCCTCTCAACTTCTGTTCCTTGGCTTCATGAACGTACTCATCAAAAACTGGAGAGGTCTTAGGCTGAGAGATCTTCTCTGGCTCTGAGGATTCACGTAGCTGAGCGCTTTCCTGGTGAATATGTCTCAAGGCAATATATTTTAATGGTTAGGATATTAGTCAAGGTGGCTTGTCTGGCTGCTCTTTATGTTGTTACCCTCTGGAAAGAATTCTGGGCTGTAAAAAGCCCTAAGTTATGGATTTTGGCTCTGTCTAGACAGAGAATGGCAATGAATGATTAGAAAGCACAGTGTAGATAGTATAGATGGGGTATTAAGAGTATTAAATGTGGTATAAAGGGAAAAAGAGAATAAAAAATTGGTCGGGGCAGCCCCAGAGAACATGGTAAAAAGAAAAGAAGTGAAATGAAGATAAAACATTAAAAATGAATACATTGCTGAGAAAACTGAAAGGAAGACTGTCACTTCATGAGGGCTGCAGCAAAATTTTCAGGATGTTCTGAGAAAGCATGAAAAGTGCTGCTTTTTGAGAAGAGTTTTAGCTGAAATCATGATTCCTTGGAATGAAATCTCCTTGTCTTAGATGGAAGAGAAGTACACAAGATGTAAGAATTACCATATTAAATCACTTCAGCACTTTGAAGAATCATTGATTTACTAAGCTTGTATTTAAATTTTATTTAGCTGTGGATACCCTCCTCATAATTTTAAATTAATTAATCTTTCTGTAAATTATAAACTGGCATGAATATAATATTGCAAAATTTAAAATTTATTAATTCAGACCAAGCTTTAATCCTGCTGCATGAACATTTAATTTCATTTTCATTAACATTAAGATTATTCTTCACCTTAAGGAATTAAAAATGTTTGTCAGGAAATGCTGATTTGGTACAACTAAGATATTTTGCAGGGATATCCTGATGTGTCAAAAGTGCAGATGTGGCACTTTGGGATACGTTTTAGTGGTGGAGTTGGCAGTGCTGGGTTAATAGTTCAGCTTGGTGATCTTAGAGGTCTTTTCAACCTAAAGGATTCTATGATTCCATGATTCTATAAATACAAGGAAGTGGTAACAGAGAATGTATCAGTTTAATGGAAATAGGGGCTAATGGAAGGAAGAGAACAGGAAGCATCAGTGTTAATGTTCTGGTGGTGGGCAGGTGGTGTAAAATGGAATGAAAAGGCTTATTTCCATATTCGAGAGCTGTCACCTCTAAGCAAGAGTAAAACCTTGCCTTTATGTGAGAAAAACTTACCAAACAGAGTTAAGTTTTGAAAGTATGCCACTCATAGAAAAAAACTCTCAGGGCAACTTTTTTTGGAAAATGGCCCTAAATTGATTTCTCGTCTTCATTTCCTACTTTATCTTTTTAACTGTGATATGACTAATACTACATTTACTATTTTACAGGCTACTGTTTATTAACATATTGTAATCTAATCCTAAAATACACAAGAACAAGATACTAATTTTCTCAGCAAGAAGTCAGCAAGATTCATTAACACCCCATGCACCCCATCAGGCAAGGACCATTTGCCTCCTCAAAGTCTAACAGAATGTTTACTCATCCCTCAGACTGCCTCCTACTTAATATACCTTCTGAGCAGAAGTGTTTAAATTAAACACACAGAATCACACTGCACTTCAGCATTAGCTACGCAAAATGAAAACCTCTGCATGGAAGCACAGAACAGAGCACTAGAAAATCACAGACAATACTCAGCAAATACGTTAGGGGATTTTTATAGAAGACAAACAAGCAGAAGGACAAGTAGTAAACTGGATAAAGGGTGATATAAATATGCTTCTCCATAAAAAAATGATCCTCTCTGCCCTGCCAGCTTTCCTTTAAGGAAAAAAAAAAAAAGGAGTAGATGTGGCACTTAGGGATGTGGTTTAGTGGTGAACACAGTGTTAAGTTAATGGTTGGACTTGATCTTAAGAGACCTTCTCTAACCTTTACAACTCCCTGTTTCTGTGAGCCTGCCATGACAATGTTATAAATCAATCAGCTCTTTGACAGCCAATACAGTTACAAGGTGGTTTCACTGTCACCAGTGCCAGCTGAATGTACAAAACCCTCCCAGAACAAAACAGGGATGTTCAGTACATCCACAGCAACATAATAAATATCTGCAAAATGCAGGTTCTTACTGAAAAAATATTAGAGAATGTAGTTGGAGTCTGTGATCCTTCAGAAGCAGTAATTGTCACAAAGGGTTAAGCCAAGCTTCAGTTTCATATACTTAAATGTGTCTGTGATGTGGATGTCTCAGATGAGCCAGAGGCAGTGTTTCCTTGCCTAATCATCCATACTTACTGTCATCTGGAATACCCTTATGCATCCTGCCTGGACTCCAGCTGTCATGATCACAGGAAGCATCTCTTGGAGATAAAGTGATATCATGAAGTGTCTCATACACCCCAAGGTGTTTCACACACAGCTGGAGGTCAGTGTTTGAGCACGCCAGCTCAGCTGCTACCCACTCTATCCAAGGGGGATGACAAGCCCTGGAGCTCTCCCCAAAGCAGAGAACAGCACTGGTGGGCACAGGAGCTCTGCCCAGGGCAGGTGCCGGTGTCTCCCCACACTCCAGGGCACCGTGGGCACCCAGACCTGCCAGTGACTCTGCGGGGTACCGGAGGCACGTTCCTGGCTGAGGCTTCCCCCTGGTGTCTGCTCCTCCTTCATTTGATCTGCTCTATTCTACACATGGGCCAGAGAATGTCCAACTGAAATACCGTCAGCTAAAATGTATTAATTAATTAATTAAACATAGGAAAATGGCAATTCTTAAGGTGTTGGATTGGATTATATTACCCTTAGATCTTTTCCTTTGTCCTGAAATATCATAAATCATAGACGTTTGCTCTCTGCTGTATTATATTTTAGTTGAAAACTGTCAGGTTTTCTTGAAAATCATTACTGAGCTTTTCATAATTCACATAAATAAGGAGAAGTAAAATCAAACAGTTCATAAAAAACTGCAAAATGTTCTTTGTTTATTTTAACCCCAGGATCATGTTTTTTATAGTATGAACTTTTCAAAATTTATTTCACATAGATCTTGTTCTCTATCTAAAATGTGTAAAAATAATCTCGGTATGCAAAGTATTACTAATTTATCCTTCATGCTAATAGTATCATTTAAATCACAATAATTTATCCTTCATGCTAATAGTATCATTTAAATCACAATAATTTATCCTTCATGCTAATAATATCATTTAAATCATAATTTTAATAAATTAATTTGAAGCAAGTAGGCATGAATCTCCTCTCACATTAATTTTACACTGAAATAACCTCACTGACTTTAATGTATTTGCTTTTGAATTTTACTACCGTGTTAAAAAAGAAACAGGCAATGTGTCTTACTACAATATCTGCTGAAGTAAATAATTATCAATGCACTCTAAAGATTAATATTGGATGAGTGAGCCATTAATATTAGCATAACAATTTCAACTCGTGTATGAATTATTTTTACTTACTTTGAGTAGAGATAGACCTTTTCCAATTCAGTTAACAATTATGCAGTTTTTCATATCTTTGTTAAACACGCTTTTCTATTAAAGTTTAGCATCCCTTGGGCAAACAATAATTATTTGATATGGTTTTCTGGTTAAACAAAGTTGTAATTTCAATTAGGTTAAAGAGTAAAAAAATGTTAAGATAAGACCCTCAGGCATAAACAAAATATATCAACACAGTTATTATAACTTAACTTTGGCTTTGAAACACTAATTGTATAGTTACTACCATATTTATAGTTTTGACAGTGAAATAATATGAATCTATTCATTACAATGAAGACCTCAAGATTTCAGAGGGCAGGTAATTAGCAAAGGTCAAACATGATAGCTGCAAACAGGTAAAAGCTATTTAAAAATTAATTGAAAACAAGTTACAGAATAATTTCAGTATTTCCCTTGACGGATTCTTCTGCTCAAAGAGAAATCATGCCCAGATGTATCTATTTTAATGCAACCTTACACCTACAAAATGAAGGTTGACTTTACTGGGTCATATGAAAGGAAGTAGCTTTTCATGTGATAATTCTGATGTATTATTTTGTAAATGAGTACTTCAGTGATTTGCAGAAATAGCCTAAGACAAACTTGTATCTTGACAGATGACATTTAAAATATACCACAAATATCATCTGGTGACATATGTGCTACTCACGGAACACAAATGCAGTAGCTTTCACTTTGAAAGATAAAACCATGTAAAAATATCAGAGAGAGCCTGAAGTTTTCACAAATCAAACTCATTACTACTCAGAATGGAATATCTAGAATTTTTTCAGCCTTAGACAGTGTACACTGGAAACACTGAATAATTCAGAAGATGATGCACCAGTATGCTTCCAGTTACTAACAGCTTTAAAATAAAACACACACATATAGAAATATTTAAATTATATACATACATATATATACACATATATATTTATGTATATAAAAATTATTACTTTATGTTAAAAGTTCTTACTGATTCTTTATTGAAAAAGGTCAGATTACCTTCATATTTCTGTTTCCTAATGAGGTAAAACCAGAACTTACATTCACACACAATAACATATATAAAAATGCCATTTTTTTTGTGCTCTTCACATGGGTATTATTTGAACATTTCTTAAACCATTACAAACCTGTGACTCGAAGCTTATCTGTGCCAATTACAACTTCATTTTCATCCACTGTAAAAAGTGGCTTTCCATCCTTTGAGTTGATCTGAAATTGCTGACTGTGGAATTCTACCATTTTAGGACCTGCAAAGCACAGTAGAATAATGGAATAATTACATCATCTTTCTTCAATTTTCTATATAAATTATTAATAACTTTAATTGATGTCTTAATAATGTAGTGAATCATTTAAGTGCATTAAACGTCATCAAGCACCCAGATGTTCTAAGGATAGTGGCCCTGTAAGCCCTGAAATTGGGTAAGCCTATTTACACGATCTAATTAGTTGTTCAAAACAGTTCCTGGAGTCTTCCTTTATAGTTGGGTTTCCAGGGAATCTAGGAAGTCCCACACGAACTGATCCAGACAAACATTCATGCTCTTGGTGTTGGCTTTGATCAGAATGAATCCATCTTTTTTTTTTTTTCTTTTGAAACAGAAACTAATTATCAAAGTCTTTGCAGCATCATCCCTTTTCATTAGGGAGGCTCAAATGCTTTAAAATTACAAACATCCCATGTAAGAGCAGGACCTCAGCTCTCCATAACAGATGCCAGTTTGGCTCCACATATCTAACAAAAGTTACTGATCAGGTTCATAAGGGTACAAGAATATTTGCAATTGCTTCTGGTACTCCAAAAATGAAAACTAATTGTGACCAAGAGAGTCTTTGCATACTTCCAGATCCTAAATTCACTAAAACATCCTGTTCTACGGTAGATAAAAAGTAAGTAGATAAAAATCAAATCCTTAATACTCCCTCTCTAACAACCTGATCAATTAAAATTCATACCACATCTAGCCTGAATATCTATTACACATTGCTGTCATCATAAATCTGTATTCAGAATTAAAATTACAGAGAATGGTCAAAGCAGTTGAGACTCCTTTTCAGCAATTTTTAATAAATGTATTTCACAGACTATCCACAGGACCAAGAGGCACTGAACTGCTTCCTTCCCATTAATATTCTGTTTTACCATGTCTGCTCCCATAAATGTTAAATATATTCCAGGCAGGAATTCCCAAAAGAAATAGTAATTTTTTTTTTGTTTTTGTTTTTTAGATCTTATGTTAGGTGACACTGATACTTCTAAGAAATAAATGCAGGTGTTTCACAAAGCCTGGTTGGTAGCTGGTACGAGAGCAGCACACCATGAGGCTCCACACAAATTGCTCATTGCTTCACTCAGCAGATGCAAAGTGTTGCTTTTAACTGCCCACTAAACACAAAGAGAATTGGAGAAGCCATAATGTCCTAAACTAGGGCAACAGTTTTAAGGCATAAAACACAATACTGGTTCTACCTGGAAATGGTCAGGCTGGAGGGCTGAGCTCTGCATTTTGTTATGTTCTGCTGCACAAGTGCACCCAAGCACAGCCTCATGGACCCCAGTTTGGCTCTTCTCTAAAGCTGTTCTGAAGCCCACAACCTTATTTCTGAGAAGTATGTTGCCAAAAGTGAGATCAGAAAATATCTTCATCAAGTGAAAAGGCCTTAAACAGTATTTTGTTTGTTTGTTTGTTTTATTTTTTTACAAAAGAAACAGTTCTGGGTAAGTGAGGCAAGGATGGATCCCTGTCAATGGTTTCCTAGAAAATCTTGGTTAAATTTCTTTTTAAGGTCCCTTCCAACTGGGCCATTTTATGGTTCAGTGATTGATTGTTCCTGTTCGTGCCCAGCAGCAGTAATTAAACTGGCCATTTATGTAGTGTAGCTAGATACTTGAGTATCAAACAAATCAAAGGCCTGTGTAAAATGGATTTTATCAACTTTACTTGTGCTGCAGGGGCTGATCCCTCATCCTTCCCATTCATCCAACCCCAAGATTTTTAAAGCTAGCTTAATTAAGGAAAAACTCTGCAAGCACTGTGAGAGCACTCACTGAACATTTTACACTTTCCTAAGGTACTTTAACTTGTCCCTCTCTGAAAGTACAACTCACGGCCTTGCCCATGCTGGGTTTGCATCCAGATTGTTTAATCCTGGGCCTTGCAACTTAAATAAATCTTTAACAAGAATCTTTAGGTCCACAGTCTCCTTAACAACATGCCCTAATAACATGGGACAAGGACTGTCCTATAGATAATCTTCATTATCAGAGAATGGTATGGATAACAACTGATGTATTTTAAATCTTAAGAGGGAATGCTAGAGTAAACAAAATTCAAGCATATGTTTTATTCATGCTAGAGATGAGACATCTCAGTATATGTGGAACAAGTTTCAAAACCGAATAATAGGCTTTTTCATAAATGGGAGTAAATTTATGTAATGAAAAGTAGTCATTAATTTCTCTTAATTGTATGCCTCAATACACATAAATTAGCTATGTTGCAATAACACTAATCGTAATGTAATCCCAGTGACATTCATTTTCAACTCATAAACAGCAGCCAAACTCAATATCTGAAAGTTTAATCTCCTAATGCCTAAATGTGTTTTGTTTACCACCCTAGTATATTAACTACATGTAAGTCAACTAATACTATATAATCACATTTGCTGAGAAAATCCTATGATTAAAAATGCAACCTGACTGAATGCAGCTCATAGAAAGTGTTTGTTTTCTGCTTGCTGCCAGATGTGTGACACGGATTTCCAGGTCAGTGGGTTTTTCTTGCTGATCAGGCTGATTACTGCCCATTGTTTGTGGAGGTTTCCTCCTTTAATGTGCAGCCCTGAAGCAGACCTTGTAAGCGATCCTCACATCACATACCTCTTGACACTGAGGGTGCTGCTCTAAATGATGAGGGGTTTTTTTCCAAAAAGAACTGACATACTGCTAAACAGTCCCCCTTTCAATTTGTCCTCCTCACTCTTTACTTCCCTAGAGACATTTTCCAGGGAAGGAAGGTCTTCTGTTTAGTGACTCCATTTCAGTTGAAAAGCCTTTTAATAAACTGCCTTCTACTGCTAGCCAACCTTTGAATTCCTGGCCAATACAAATACAGCTGTACCAGACAGCAAAGGATCTTCTGTCAAAAACAGGGCCTGCCATAAAACAAATATCCACAAATGCTTAATGCAAATGAAATCTGGGGAGTCTGAAATTTGAAGAGTCTGCCTACATGGTAGCAGCAGGCAGACTCTTCAAACAGTTAGTTCTGCCAAATACTAAGCATTTTTAGTGTGTCTTTAGATCTTTCAGAAGAAAAGGCTTTCCAACACTGAATTTATGTCTATCATTAAGTAATTTCATATCTTTTATTTTCTTACTCTCTTTTCTCATCCGTCATTTCTGATTAACCTATGTCTATCAGCTACTCTGTATGCTTTGCTCTTCTCCTACCACCTAGAATCATTGAAGTATTGTGTATAAACCAAAATCCTGAGTGCTTTGGGGTATTCCTATGCAATTTCCTTTTTTAGTTAATATTTATTAAACTAAAGCACCTTACTTAAAATAAGATCTCATTAAAAGCATATTAAAAATGTAATACTCCTACAGATTCAGTTCTCATTCCATGAGTGATAGAATACAATACCAATAAATGTAAAGTCATTATTTTCAGAAACATAAAATTAGTCATATTTTCATATGGAATGGTATGGTATTTCATTAGAACAAAGACATTACAGAGAATATGCAGCACATTGCATATACACATTTTATGTCCATATCACACATCTCTCATAACTCTGAACAATAATACATCAATAGAACACTTGCTGCTCCTGTTTCCTCTTTTTCTCTCAGTTCTCCTTTTATGCCGTGGATGAAACAATGATGTCCTCTCAGATCAAAGTAAGAGTGCTCTACTGTCACCACTGTCTATACTCTGTTGTCATCTGTGATTGAACACAAATCTAGAGATCTTAAAAAATTGGTTCTGAAAGATGGTTGCGGACACTGATCATACAGACAGTGGAGACCCAACTAGTGCTAGGTATTTTGGTGATTTCAGTAATTTCCACTCTCAGAATGACTTAGCTAACTCAATATCTTCATCCATCTAAGCATTAGTCTTATAAAATACTTTATTTAAGTACAAAAGCAATAAACCCATGAAATATTTCACTGTACACTGTGTTATTGCATGTAGAAACCATGGCAGGAATCGGAGATCATGTTTCTCACAGTGACTTGACAAAAAGGCTATGGTGTCCCCTTTTCTCACAGGCTTAATGAATCCAGATTTTGTTGCACGATGAATAACTTCCACAGGAAAAGGTGAAACACAGTCCTCAGACAGATAAGGTGAAAAGAAAAATACTAAAGGAGATGAGGCATGATAATTTGAAACCCTGTATGCAGAGAGGATAGCTGATCCGAGTCTCTCATTCCTAAGCGAATACTTTAACTACTTTATCATCTGTAAAATGGATATTCTTCTTCCCCTTTTCCTCTTTTTTTTTTAAAATAAGAAAGCCATGAGTGTACTTTCATAAGGTCAACTCTTGCACTGTGTTTCAGCAGTATTCTAAGCACACCTACTGGATCTGGGCAGAGGGCAGTGTGAGAGGATCAGCTGAACAGATGGGGCATGACTCAGTTCACAACTTTGCTGTCTAGTACCATCGTATATTCTTTCATGTTCTCTGCCTGGCCTTCAGCTTATTTCAGATGTCCTAGAGCATCCAGGACTTCTAAATCAGACCAGAAAGTCTGACATGTGGTCTGTAAGCAATGTGAGCCCTTCCAGTGTGTCAGCTGAAGACTGGGCAAGATAGAATCACAGAAGAATGCAAGCCAGAGGTCACCTGTGGAAGTCCTACCTCCTAACCACATCAGGGTCAGCTTGGTTGGAAGTTAGATAAAGGTGCTCAGGCCTTTTCTTGGTCTTAAAATCAAGAATCAAACACGGTTAGAAGGGAAAAGGGGATTTTACCTTGGTATTTATTTTAAGGATCCATAGGTGCACCACGTCCAGGTTGAATGCACCCCAATGCCCACTGCAATGCACACTCCCAAAAGAGCTGGTGTCACATTATAGGTCTTACTAATTAGCGTATCTATCAAAAATTCCTCAATGCTATTTCTTTTCAGGAGAGGATACTTTTCATCTGAGCCTAAATATTAAACTGCAGTTTGATACACTTAGCTAGCTCTCATTTAAATGTATCTTGATATTTCTCATTGTTTTCTACTATTTGTTTTAATTCTTTTCAACATGATATACATTTGAATACCCAATGGTCTCACAAAAGACTAAAAGCATAGGTATTTAATGCATATTCTCTTAAGAAAGAGAATTGATTAAAAAGTCTGTAGGATGTTATAGCAGCTATCTGTCATTCTGTCAATTCGGCCTATCTAACCAAATTTTACTTTTGAACAAAACTAGCATGTATGTCTTGATATGATCAAATTCACTGATAGCTAAAATTTTTAAAACACTCCTACTTGAATCCCCTTGGAATAAATACTGTAAATTCTTGATCATAGGAAGACTTAATCACCTCAAAAATACTTCAGTGAATTTTCAGATTTATCTTTCTATTAATTGCTCCTGTGTTGTACCTTCCTTTCTTATAACACAGCTGGACAGCAATTAAAGTTGTGCAAATAAAGAATCATCTTCTTGCAGACAAAGACCTTCAAGAAATATTTCCTGCCTTTTATCTTGAAGATAAGAAAGAAGTTATTTGGACAAAAATGGGGTTTTTAATGAAAGACTTCTGGGAAAAATAAAGAAGGCAAAGCTAAATGATGTTATGATGTCACTACATTTAGGAAACTGGCTTCAGGGTTTTCCCTGTGAAAACAAGATCCAACTCTTCTTGGAGTCATCAAGTTTCCTCAGCACTGTTTTCTTCCTCTTATGCCTCTGATGAAAAAATACCATCACTTGAAAATGAAATATCAAAACACTGAAAACCGTACATGATTTGACTTTGGAAAGCAGGAGTTTTCTAAATGGCAATTATTACTGCTCAAGCAATATATGAGGTACTGACACTGTTCTGTTTCCTTAGAATGTTGTTCCAGTCTGAAAAAAGCAGGGTGGGATAGCACAAATACTCCCACTGTAATAAATGTTCAGATTAATGTTATGGACATGAAAATAGTCTCTAAGCAGAATTTTGACTGTAATTCCATTTTCATACTGCATAAACCATTTTGACTTTCACCATATTCCCATGCTTTCTGAGTGAAGCTGATTTCATGCTTAACAATGCAGAACAGCTTCATAATCCAGCTATCTAAATGAATTCCTTCAAGCTTTAAACACTTAAACTGAACCCCTGACCCGAAGCTACTGGTGTTACTATTCCTTGGTGTAAATAATTGAACTAGGAGGAGGATCAGCAATCCATTCTACTGAAATCTGTTCTCACAGACCTTTCATGACTGTAAAACTCCTTTTTCTTTTTTTTTTTAAGTTCTATTTTTTTAAAAAATTTTCTCCTAAAAAAGTCATATTACAAGGAGAATTTAGGGTCTTCTGTAGGTTGAAATCTCCTTACATGATCCTTGAAAGACAGATAACCTAAAAATCTCGTCCTACTTTTCAGCAGTGACAGTTGGAAACATGCTGCTCTTCGTTCACTTACTATCCACGACTGGAACACAACTGCAAAAGCTGACTGTATTATTTGCATCTGCTGATAAGCTGCACATAGAAGCCTATGTTTTCTTAGGCAAAACATCATTTACTGTTTGTTACCAATGTTGCTCTTAAGTATTTGACAATTGACTATATGTTTCTTTTATACACAATATATTTATCATCACTCATTACTGAAAAAGTTTGACAAGTTTTTTGCACAAAGTTGTTTTATTATTGCTCAGGATACAAATCAAAGAGCTGCATTGATATTTTATTCTAGGATTAAATAAGACTTTGAAGTGGTTTTATTTTGAACAGGAACCTTGGAGATGATAATGAGCAGCTTTCTTGGATTACCAAAACCAGTTCTGGATATTTCAGTTTTGAAAGTTGATAAGCCATAACAATGACACCTGAATCTTATTCATGATTTTAAAGAGAGGAGCTATTCTAAGGAAAAAAGTTACCACCTGTTCTGTAGACATCCTTGCCTTACCTATAAGCACCTCTCTCCACACCTTTCTTAATTCCCCATGACTATCAAGCCTGTACATTCCCAGAACTATGTCTTGATTAGATTCCTTCCTTGCTGTCTGTTGGCCAACATCCTTCTAAGTCCCATTTCTCCTAGAAATATTACCAAAGTAATCACTTCCTTTAAATAAAGGTCTAAATTCCTTTTTTGCCATGTTGTTTTGTTCTTGTTTGTTTATTTGTATAAAGTAATTCAAGCAAAATGGGTATTTTTGTCATCCAGAGGGACACCGAAGTCAAAAAAGAGTAAAGAACATTATTTTTTTTAAAAAATTATGGTCCTTATTATTTTGGAAGCATTCTTTTCTTCACAAGCTATTTTTTAAATATTTGCATTTAGTGAGGCTTCTGAAAGCAGTGTAATTATGGATCACAGCACAAAACTCAACACCTACAGCATTTTGTTATAAAAACGACTACAATGTCCAGACAACTCCTGCAAGAGGTATTTCATGCAGATGAACTGAGGGGCATGGATAAGCTTTAGAGCAAGAGTGATCATGTTGGAAGTTGCTCTCATTTTATGTCTTTTCAGTAGATAGTGTTTCATGAGGGAATGCATAATACGTGCCTGTTGTCTTCATATGGGGAATTTCACAGAAACTCCTCAAGTAAAGAGTTGTTTCACATCTCTCTTGTAAATTACTGATGTTGCAGACTGGGTATTTAAATCATTCTTAGTAACTTACTACACTATTTAAACAGATCATTTGATCATATGGTTACCATATTGTTAATTGCTGCAGCCTGATTTAATAACTTAACTAATAATATGAAAATGTACATTTCATACTCTTGGTTATGATCAAAATGAGATATGAATGACAGGTCTTGATAAATATTTAGGGGTATTTTCTTAAGAGAAGTCATTCAGATCTTTATGAGTGACTGAATTAAAAAAAAGGGTTTTGAAAACACTTAATGGTTAAATTGTGATTAATTGTAAAACTGTACATTTTTAAGGGGAATAGCAGGCTCCTTTATACATTTTATTTTTTTTCCTTTTGCTCAAAAACAGTTTGTTTGGAAACAGTGAAGCTTGCAAAACTTTCTATGAATTGAAAAGATAACTCTTCAAACAAGAGTTGCCACAGAAGTTACACAGTCTCAACAGCACGTAAAAGTTGCTCATCAGTGCTCCGCTGGCTTCCAATTAAATAACAGATTTAAACATACCAGGTTAGTCTGCAGTGAAATAAGCAGGAATTCATGCTTTGCTGCCCGAGTATCTTACAAGAAATGAGTAAATATATTGTTACATTTCTCTCCAAAGTCAAATAAAGGTTGAAAAATAGTAACAAGGCTAAGAAAAATTCTGTTGTAGCTGACACGTTGTTGCCATTCTTCCCTTGAAAATATGATTTAAAGAGTAAGGTCTTCTTATTCTTCCTGCCAAGATCTCTCACTTACATCTGTCTAGATCTATTGATTTCACTGAGTAAACCAATGTATTTTACTGCTACCATAGATAGTAAAAGATATAAATGTCCGAGTTTTGAACTTGATTTTTTTAAGGATGTCTGCTTAAATGTATTAGACTCAGGAATACTAGGAAATAAAGAGAGATTTTAGCCATGTTCTCCTGTTGCATTTTCTGAGAAACTGGTTTGCAATTACCAATAGATATTTACACAAGAAAAAAGGGCAACTTTTGCAGAGACCTTTCTTGCATACCTCTGCAATAAAGAAGGAAGCGCTTCTAATATTTAAAGAATTAATGCTTAACTGGTAAATTGAAAATACACTGCTGCTACTTACCAAGTGGCAGCTGGACTATTCAAATTTGACCATAACAGTAATAAACAATCATGAGTTTAGTGCGTTATATTCTCAAATCTCTATACAAATATTCATTGCAATGCTTCCAAAGCAGTGGATAAGGAATAATAACTCAGACTTACCCACATTTAATCTGCCTGTGACTTCCCCATTTGAATTGCGAGCATTCACAGTCACATTGTGAGTAGACTGGAGAAGCAGTGATGAGTCCTGAAGTATGGAGAAAGGAAAAAGTATGTTAGGCAGGACAATTAGAATTCTGAACAATTTTCAAAATTTATTCTTGGGTTGGTATCAGCTCAGTCACTGAAAGATTTTTTGCAGCTACAAAACTATCCACAGATGTCATCAAATAATGTGGGCAGACAATTCTAATTACTACAACTATATCAAATTTATAATAAGAAAAATAATTATAGGGAATTTGCTTCAGGCAAACAAAATCTGTGTTACTGGACCAATGAACACGGCTGCCTGCACTTTATGTTTTGGAAAAAATGTTTTAGTACCAGATATACTACCTTCCAATACATTACTGAGACTCCTAGAAGAGAGCCATTTAACTGAGTGTGAGCTCTCCACTTGGAGAATTTGTACTGTTGTATCAACTTGGTGAGAAACATGCATGTCCATTCTGCTTCCTCAATGGCCCACACAGTCTGTAGGCTGTGGCTTAATTTTGGCACTTAGCACTGACCCTCCTGGCAAGGAAGATGCAACAGTGAGTGATGGAGAAAGTGGCAGGCTGATAGATCAATGCTGACTTTAACAGATGACAGTACAAGTTAGTCTAAATCAAACTGTCTCCCAGCCTGCTGCTCTGAAGGATGACAGAAAGAAGTGCATCAGTGGAATGAACAAGCAGCACCTGCTTGCCCACATCCCTGAATCATGGCTTGAGCTGGGATATTTGCTGAGCCATCAGAGCCTCATGCCTACCGTCATTCTGTGCTGCTTCAGGGCCTGCCAAGCAGGTGTAATTGGTATCTTCATTCATTCCAACCACCACAATCAAGTGCTCAACCTCACCACAATACAGGCTAGCTACAATAGGCAATTCAAAATTTTGCGCTATTCTTAGACTGCAGCCTGCATGGAATTACTTTCACAACACCAAAACATCCCATTGTGTTAACTCATGGCTTCTTGTTGTGCTTGTTGACCTCCTCCCCAGTGATGCACCATTTCCATTGCTTATTTCCAGACCTGCACTGAACTCTGTACGTCAGGCCCGATGCAAGATCATCCATCATCATCTTGTCTTGAAGGGAAGGTGTGTTGACAGACCCAGCTGCTCACTGTGCCCCATCAGACTACAGATCCAGACAGTAATGAATCTGGTAATGAATGGCAAGAGACCTGGAAGGGGGCACTTGGAACTGCCCTAAAAATTTGTGAGGAAGGCAGAGTGGTTTCTTCTAATGTTTTTACTTAATTTACCACCTTAATTGTCTTTAAATGTGGCTAATTTTCAGGGGTATCATAGTAGCCACTGTCTTTACTTGACATTAAGTATCAGAAAATTATCTGGGGACACAAAATCTTATCATGCTCATTTGCATCAGCAAACTGTAAATACAGTGGCAGGCGTAAGAAAAGGGGAGGAAGTGTTTTGCAGTACAGGTGCTTTTACTAAAGCATGCTTGGTGTCTAAAGGACAAGAACTGAGTAAGTGATGAGAAGTGCCTAAGCAGATCCCAGTTGCCAAAGTATCAGGGAATACATGACATGAAGAGGGCATTAGCAAGTTGTCTGCTTGTGACCTCAGTGGAGACACTTGTTACTAGATAAATAAATGAGTTTCTAACTACTGGAATATTGTCAAAAGATCAGTCTCTTTCACAGCTATGGCTTCTGGTACTTTTCCTGGACTCAACAGAGACTATGCAGTACCCTGAAGGACCAACCCCTGAAAATAACCCCAAGGCATGCTCTCATCTCAATTTAATGCTTAGAGTATGAGATAACCTGGGAATTTTAAACAGTTTTTACATGATGAATTTTACTACAAATACTTATTCAGTAACACAACCACAAACCACTGCAACCTGATTAAAAAGTAATAAAATAAATAGAAGCAACACACAATTTGGAGTCAAACTTACACTTTTTTTTTTTTAAAGACAATGGATGGTATCCTACAAGTAGGTAGAGAGGCTCTCTCAAAGTCATTAAGTGAGCAAAACAAATTAATCTTGTTTTGTAAATTATATCAGGAAAACATGAAAGCTCACAGAATTAACACAAATAATGAAAAGTCTTAGGAAAACAGTAAGCTATGTATTAGAATGAACTTTAATGGTAGTAAGTTATTATGAAGTGGAATAGGAAGGTTAACAAAGATTGGGGATTGGGTAAATATAGTACATTTAAGTAAATGTGCTAAATGACCCACAAATCTGGGTATCCTTATTACATTTATTTGACTGCCACTGGTTGATTTTTAAAAAAAGTTAGTAATTTGTGATATCAAATGAAAGTGTGAATAAACTGTACTCTAGACCTGCTGCCACCACATATGTGGTTTTGACTGACTAAAATCTAGTAACATGTTTTAAAATGCTCGTCTTTTATCTTTCCATGAAAATGTATTGGCAAAGATGCAATGGTCTTGCCCACAGCTCAGTGTTTGGCTCATAATGAAGGCATAAACTTGCAATAGGCTCCAGAGACAATGCACAGCAAGTAGATTTTCTGCTACATATTTTCTTAGCACTTTGGAGACCTCATTAGGTGAGAAAATCTGTTAGGAGACTTCAAGGAGAAAACTATTAAGGCAAGGGAAAAAGCTGCTTTGATAGCTGGGAGAGGCCCAGTTCTCCAAGACAAACTTAGAAAAAGAAAGCATAACAAATAAGTAACATTTTGAGAATAAACACATAAATGACAACTCAGGAGATCGAGCTACAGGCAATTAAGCCTTCAGAGAGTTCAAATATTTAAAAAAGCAAGGATACAAACAAAAATCCTCTGATGAATTGTCAGTAGGCAGAGAGAAGCAGTAGCCTGAAGGCTCTAATTAATGCATGCTCCTAATGATCATGACGGGTCATTAGACAGCTAAGCTTATATTAGATGCTGCCACACCTCTTTTTCCTATATTGTACTAAATGTATTAAGAGCTGAAAGGAATATTAAGAGAGCACAAATGGTAGCTTAACATTGCATAATGATCTTTGGGAGTAGAGGGGGTTCTTAAGCATTAGCTGTGCTGGTCTTAAAAAGTTACGTGTCTTACTGGATAAACAACCTCAGGGGAAATACATCTAAGCACATAAATAGTTTTCCCACTGCCTGTGAGGCAGAAAACAATATAGAATTAAGAAACCAAAGGAAAGTACAGATACAGTAATGGAATTTCACTGTCTTAATTAAGAGCTGTTCCTGAAACTGGAAATAATTGTTGCAGAAAGTGAGAACAAGAAAAGCTTAATATAAGTAAAATATATGCTGGCATTGCTTAAATTTTAATAGTCAAGCATGTTACATTTTCTCTTGCTACAGCAATACAAATACTAACTTTTCCCTTAGGCTCTGAAAAGTCTCATAGATGTCTATTTCTTCTTGTTGATGATAATGTTTACAAAATATAAAACTTTATTTTGTGAGATGTTAGACTATGGACAATAGTTCTGAAAAAAATTTATTTCATTGGCCAAAAGCAGGCATCTCTCTATGAAAAATTCACTGGAATAAGTTTCAGAGTTCCTCTGGATAATTAAAATCCAAATCAGATTCTCTCTTCCTTTTTCTAAACCCACTACTCCCATACCATTCCCATTCTCAGGGACACTTTAAAGTTAATAATTTTGATAAATATTTTATCAAGTACGGTATTCCTTTTTTACCTCACTAGTAGTAACAACAACAAACTTTTCTGTCTAGGTAAACTAGATTAAATACTAAGTCCTTCCATTTAGACTAGTAGATTTTATATACATAAATATATAAACATACCATGTATTGTTTTGTCTTTGAAGTAACAAAACAAATAAATTGTAGAGAAATCATAACTTTTCCATTGGGATCCACTAGTTTTAGAGATATTTAAACTATTCTGTAGTGGATGAATAAACAAAACAAGCAGTGTCCTAGGGAAGCCTATATTAAAAATAATCTCACTAAAAATAATGAAGAGCTTTCTATACACTCTTAAAGTTTTAGCATGAATTATGCATGACAACATTTGTAACTCCAGTTTGAGCTGCTTATCACATGCCTAAGAGATAAATGTTAATTCTGACAAAGCATCACAACACTGACCTTGTAAAGTGTGCAGAAATAAGAGTGTATACAGATATACATACACATCTCTAACTTTACAGTTCCATGACAGATGCCTGGACTTTGCTTAAGTTCAATTATTCAGAAGTGCATTAATTTTATTTAGCATTATTGGAAGATTACCCACTTACCACTCTCGAATGGATTTCTTTGGCATAAAGAGGGAATAAGAATTCAGATTCCCCTTCCAGTCGAAGGCCTTCTTTTGTAACACGCAGGTGTCCCATTCCAGTCTGAGGAGAAGATGTGAGAATTACACACATTTTTATTATTGCTGTTGTATTTATTTTGTATTCATTTCATGCATTGAATATTATCAGAGCTGCCTGCCTTGAGTCTACTGATAAATATACGAATAGTGATGCATTTAAAATTTTGAGAATTCCTTATTTTTTCCAGGAGTAATTTTCTGTGAGAAATTGCAGGTTTCATAAAGTTATTAAACTTGGTGCTTGGGTTGGGTGTTTTTTTTTGGGGGGGGGGGGGAAGTTGGAGTGGAAATAGAGTATTACAGTCATTAAATTAAAAAGAAGTGCATTTGTATTGGCTGTGCTGAAATAGCTTTTGTACTTGCCTTCTAAAAATGTAATGAACAATAAACTCTTACATATGAGTACTCACATAAAACAAACCTTATATTAACATCTCAGGGTTCATTCTATCAATAATATAAGCCTACAGAACAGTCAAAAAGGAGGTTTTATTTGCTTCCATTTTCAGCAATTTCTTCTTTTTAATTAGGTTTTAATTAATTGGTGTAGTTTTTTTTCTCCTCTAATTGGAGGTCAAGGCTCTATATCTCATTATCATTACCTTTTTCTCTATCACCTGCTTCTCATTTCCTCATCCTTTCTTCGTCATTCCCTCCTGCTTTTAGCCTAATTACTCTTTCCAGCTGATATCCTCTTTCTTTCTTTTTACTTTCTTTCATCATTATCATAGAACTGATAATGTGAGAAATGAGTGAGGAATTACTTCAGTAAGTACAACTGAAGGCTTGCAGGCTTCAGCTGCAAGGTATTTCACAGGTATTGAGCTAATTTGTAAAGGATTAACCCCCTTCCCTGACATAAAGAGTGCCAGAAAACTCGCAAAAAAAAACCCCCAAAAGACCCAAAAACCCCAGCCTTCCAGCTTAGCCACTTGAAAATATTTTAGGACAACTGCTACAAACTACAAAGAGTAGGTGGAAGGGCTAAATAAAAACCAATAAATCCAAAAAAATATTTCCACTCCAAATAGTTTTCAGGTTGTTCTCCATGTAAGCAGAAAAGATACATAACAGGCCACTGATTATCTATCAATAAATTGTTAATCTAATGAATTATGCTTAGCACTGATAAAAGTTATAATTGAAGAGATGGTAATTGTTTTCAAATATATGTTCTGACTAATCAGATTATGTATGTATATATGTAATGCTAAGTACCAAACGAAACCAGCCTTCAATGAAAAATCATAGCTATTTTTTTAGCAGGCCTGAAAGGAGACAAAGAGAGAAACAAGTTTTGCATAAATTCTGTAAGGGAAGAAATATTCATTAACTCCACTGCAGAGTACAGCTATGATTCTTTCTCAGCAAGAGACTTTTAGAACAGTTATTTGTGGAATCTGTTTTTCAGGGTCAAATATTTTACTGTTTTGAAATATATAATGTACTGATTTTTTTCTCAGTGGAAACACATACCAGTTTCCAAATCCTAGACCACTGCAAAGCTCTTAAAAAGTACCCAGTATATACTGATATATCCCATAAGACAAAACTAAAATAATACCTACAACGAGCTTTTACAATGACAATTCCTAGCCAGCACTGGCTGATTTAGAAATATGGTTTTCTAGCAAACACTATGGACAGTTTTTCTAACATGCAACACTCCAACACTATTAAAGACACACAGGTTTTAAGGCAAACAATTTTGAAAAGTATGATGTGAAATATCAGGATATTCTAAAGAAATATCCCCAAAAAGTATCTCCTCTTTTATTGACCAAATATAGGGTTTGATTATTTGCTCTGACCTCATGCCTTTCCCCATCAGGTTAAAGTTGGTTATATCAGCTATCAGGTTTAAACAGAGTTTGCATATTTTTTATGGAATATAAAGAACTGAATAAGTAGTACATTATAGAATAAGTACAAAAAATGACATTGACAAATCTGAAATTTAAGAAGGCAGAGGAAGATGTAGCAATTAATTCTTGCTCTGAAGCAGACTCGGGAAAATTAACAAACTCCTGTGTGGCAACCTCTGTCCTGCCTTTGGTAGGAAGAAATTTTCAGTAAAAACGAAAAAAAAGAAATTATGTGGAAAAAAATTATGCAATTTACTCAGCACACTCTTTCTAACAGATTCAGGTTTCCCAGCAATGATTATTGTGAAAATCCTATATAGATAAAGAAATGGCTTTGACATAAGGAATAATATGTCATATGACAAAACTTAGCACTTTTAACTTATCTAAAAGTTCCTATTTTTTTCAGTAAATCTAGTCATATAACTCAGGATTACTTTGTATAAGTATGTCCTCCAGTATGCCCTCTTTTCTTCATCAGATATTTAATTTAAGCATTGACACAAAGCTCACATTCTCACATATTTGCCTAACTGCCTCATTATCCACTCTCATTGACCACTTGGGAAGTGCAAACCCAGGGAAATTTAGATTTGGGTTATGTGCATAAATGACTGTCTGTAAGGACTAACAGAAACTTGGCAACATGCACGCAAACAATAAAAATGTGGATTTCATATAATGATCCTCACTTCTATTACCTTTGTGACTGCAAATAATTATTATGTTCTTAGTACCACAATATTTGAGCATCTTAAGATTGTAGAAGTACTGAGTTATGCAGTATTGTGAGATAGGGGAATTCTATTATGCCCCTTTTATAACCAGCAAATGGAATACGGAATATACATGGAATATAAAAGAGAGGGATTTAGCATAAACAATGACCCTAATGCACTGAGATCCCATGCTAAGTTCCATGAAAAGGCAGAGCATAATAGTTATTCATAATGTTCTCTCAACAACCACTCTACTTCTTACATTGCCAATTACTATTTACTGAGTATTGCAATTTCCTCAGTGATGAACAAACTTGATGCTTTCTGTTTCAATGATTTGATTCTGCTCCTATTCAAATAATTGAATAATATTTCTGTTGACTTGAGGAAAGGGACCAAATATCAGTTAGGTGTGGACTTTAATGCAGTTATACAACCAGCTGTTGCTTAGGGTGGGGATAAAAAGAGTCACTAAACAAAGGAGAAGCATAGCAGGTCTGGGTACTGATTGTCCTGATGCCGTAGACCATCACTGCTTGCATTTGCTGGCCCTGAGCTGCAGCACATGGTTGCACATACAGATATAGCTCAGACTCACATTTTGTAATTACTCAAAGCCCCCAGCGAGGCAAGGACGCAGCTGTACAGAAGGGAGGGATGAAATGGGGTCTCTGTAGACAGCAATCAGGTTTTATTGCTGCAAGGAGTTGACTAGCACGGAAACTGCTGGCAGCTGCCAAACCCTTATGCACCAAAGAAACAGATTTGCATTAGTGTTCACAGAGGTGTGACCAGTTTTCATTTCAGAACAGCTTGACTGATTCTAACTGGAGCAACAGGATATCTTCAACTGCAGTAGAAGCATTTTTTTCATAATATGAAAACGCTCCCAAGCAGTTAAGTGCTTGAAGAAACAAAGACAAGGCCTTCTACAAAAAAATTCTATCTTTGAATCCTTATAAAAGCTTATCAAAAGACTCCTTGATTGAGATGTCCTAGTCTAAAAGACATTTGTCATCTAGCTTTTCAGTGAATTGTCTACATAGGGATACTCCAAGCCAGCTGAAATGAGTAGCCACCACTGCAGAAACTTAGATAAGATGCACTGTGTTGTGGAGTATCTGGATGGCAAGACCATTCTTGATGTGTTATCATTCTCTTGGACTCCAAACACAGACTCTAGACTACTAGGAGTGGAAAACAAGCAGATGTAGCTCTAGGGGTCTTGCACTCACAGTGACTTGCTCTCAGGTAGCTGAGCCTCATGCTGCCTATGGTACATGGAAGCAAAGGAGCATCAGATGACTTATTTGCGATTTAGCTCCCTATAACATGACAATGCAGGACTGATGCTGTAGGCATGTGGCCCTTAGAAATGAGCATGAGGCATGGGGAACATTCAATTTACAATGAGTATGTCTAGTCACCTAAATTCAATCAGTAAAAACTATAGTTTGTACTTTCCTACCAACACTGAAACTGATACATGTGGGCTCACTATATTTGGTCAACCACTCTTCATACCTTAAGTCATACCATACCACATCACATCATCACTGTTTCTGCACCTTCTCAGCATTAGACTCAAATGCAGTCCTCAGACTTCTCTGAATAAAAGAAACTGAACTTCTGGTCTGTGTATCAGCTAATAGCAGCATGGGAAGATGTATCTTCTCCTTTTGGGGAGAGATCAAATACTGGAAAGACAGGCCGACCCATATATTAGCATGGTTACACCAAAAAATTTCTCCAAGTTGATTCCAATGTTAGTTTTAACACACATTCAATTCAAATCAAGTAGCTTTTGGCTCAGGAGTAAAAAGCAGGTTTGATTTGCAGTATCTGCACCCTGAATATTCAACTTCTCCATGTATTAAAAGTCCACAAACACTGTAGGGGCTGAATGAAACTGCTACTGATATTAACTGCAGAGTAGAGAGGATGCAGCATTTCCACTCAGTTAGATCCTTTTCTTTCTTGTAGGATCCTTACATCCTCCTCCTAGGCCAGTCCAGGGAAAGACCTTGGCAAGTTCAGACCAAGACATCGCTTGTTGTGCCCCAAAGCCAGTTCAATTAATGGCTTTATAGATCCAGCTTGCACTGCAGCACTTCTTGCAGCAATTACTATTTAGAGAACTTGCTTTGCAAACAAGAGTGTACTGTTTCATTGAGATAATAGGACTGTGGGTAGAGATTGTTAAAGAACAATCAGCAAAACAGGATTGGTAATGAATCTGATGAAACTCTCTGTTTGACTTACAATATCAATTTTGGAGCTAAGTATGTGCTTGGTATAATAACATTACTGATGCCTCTTCTCATTTTCAGCTGCAAGGACTCTATTTGCTGGGCTCAGACAGAGGTTATCTGGCTCATCTGCTTAGATGACAGTGGAGTCACTGCAGTCAAAGACATCAGTCAAATCAGAGCCCTTGACAACAGCAAGCACTCCTGGTATAGAAGTTAGTCTCACCTGGCTCAGGGCTGGATACAAACTAAAACACCATTTGCAGGCAGGACTAAAAAGTGGGTGGATAATATTTAATGATTTAGAAAAGTAGATGGCCACTCTGAATTCAGCAGATTTGTAAGAAAACAGCTATGATTTATGCAAATTTTCAAAGCACTGGTGATTGCCTACTTTTATGACATTTCTTTCATAAAATAGGATGCATATTTAAGTTGCATACCTTCAAGATATTTTCAGATCCTCTTTTATCTTTGTTCTGACATATAGAATAACAAAATTCCTTACTTAAATGTATTAATTAAAACAGATATTACTCAAGAGGAAATAATATATTCTCAAAACAGATTCAGTTCTAGCTTCATTTCCTTGTTCAGCAAGGACTAAATCCTGTCTTTGGTTCTGTACTGCACAGATATTTAAAAATGTCATTACATCTTCTGTGTTAGAAAAACAGACTGCTTCTCTCACTGCTACACGTATTTATTCAGGAATTAAGTTTTTATAAGTTGGGTAATTTTATTATATTAATATTTGTAATTATGCAACTTAGCTAAAGAAATTGAATTAAATATTTTCCTTTGATTTGTAAAAGGATTTTCTTAAATCCAGTTCTTAAACTTGCATGTACACTCTAATCTCACTGTCCTCAGTTTTTCTGTAACTCTAGATCAATATAATAAATTATTCCAACAGTACATTGCAAACGAGTGTTCCTTCACACCCTTCTACATAAACAGTTTGATTCATAATGTAATTCAGATTAATCAAATGCTTTAAGAAAATACATTATATTTATATGAAAATATGTATCACTACTGAAAAGTCTCACTTTCTTTGGCAACAGCTTCCTGCAGTAAGTATCTCAATATCTTTCTATTCAACTATTACTCTTTGGATAAAATTCAAATATTTACTGTCTGACAGAGACAATGGGAATGACTGTAGCCTGACTGTAGCCAAGCTGTATTTAGCTTAACACAAATGTAGCAAAATACAGATGTTTAGGATTGTTCAGAATAGAAACCATGGAGTGTTCATGTTCTGACATAAAAATTTGGATGAGAATTTCTGAAAAATTAAATTATTTATTTCATTTGAGTATTAAGGTAATGCAACCTTCTCAAAATGGCAACTAATTCTATGGGTACCCACTGTTAATCACAAATTCATGGAAAGGCTGTACAAGTCCATTAATGTGTGTCTCTAGTGAAGGAGAACTCTTGCTCTGAGTAAGTGTTCTTTACTGTACATTTTCTTCATTGTCTGGTCTAGTTTTAGGTGTTCCAAATGACTGAACATCCCCAATTTAAGAAGACATACTATTACACAGTCTATTAAGTCTCACTGTCAGAAAGTGTTACCTGATTTTCAGCTAAAATTTTGCTTTCTCAATTCATCACATTCCTAGTTTCATATTTTTATATATCCTTAAGTAATTCCCTCCATCTTCAGTGCCTGAATTTATCAAGTGCTAAATAGTTGTTTACACAAGTATTTTATTACAAAATCAGTTTTTTAATTTCAAAATACATATAGTATTTATAGATTTAGACCAGTATCATTATCAGCCAACTAATATGTATATATAGTAAGATTATCTATAGTTTGCTTTTCAACGTCTTGTTAAATGGACTATCAACAAATTACTACTGCCTTACAGAAAACTTTGAAAAATAATTAAAAAGTGATTTTTAATACTTTGTCTATATTGATTTTTAAAGAGAATCCTAGAAGTTTAGAAAGGTGCTATGTCTGTGATAAAAGTTTCTGGGAACAGCTACACAGGTAGAGTAGTCACTAATTAAAACTAAGCCAAAAGAAGAAAACACCTGTCAATAATATTTAGAAAACCCTGTATGTTTCTGTATAACTGTGGCAATTGCCTTATTTATTCCAGTGCCAGAAATTTATATGCATAACAGAGAAACGAAAAGCCCACAATCTACCTTAAATGTGCAGAAACCCTCCCAGTTCACATTGCCTTTGTCTCCATGTCCTGCTGAGGTGCAGGCACAAGAGCAGGCTAAGTATTTGTCCTGTTCTTAGGAATAACCGTGCTTAGGATATGCATTGTTGGACTGGACATTGTGTGCTTGGCCCTCCACAGAGCAAGTTACTCCTTGTCATGATAAGGTGACTCAGGGGTTATTCTAAGGCTTAGTATTAGAACTTGACTTTCTTCTCAACTCCTCCTGACTCAAACCCAAGTAAGGTTTGATACGGATGGTAGGAGAACTTGAGATTGAGTGCAGATTTGAATTATGTTTGACTAACAGTGCAGCTAAAAGTATGAAGACCTGTCTACTTCTCTTACACTGTGCTTAAAATGTTTGTCAGAGGAAACTCCACACTGAAGAAAGGCAACTAGTCATTCTGGTGAACACTAGAGTTGCATTACTATCTATCCATATCAATATGAAATACAGTGCAATTTCCTTTCTTATTCCAGGACACCACTATAGCTGGGGCATCCATTAAAGCCCATGGAAAACATGGGTTTCTCCATCAGAAGCTAAAAAAAGTTAGAAATAATCTTTGGCACACAACTCTCCAAGTGTTATGATAATGTAGAAGAACTGAAATAAGACAGTAACTGAATTAATGAGGGGTTTCTGAAGAAGATTTGCTAGAGCATCAGGAGTGGTAATCATCTGATCAGGCACATTTTTCCCACCTGAGTTTTAGAGCACTAGCATGACAATCCTGGACTAGGGCTAGCGTGACCCCCAGCCTGAGCCTTGGAAGGACTGAATGGGCACCCCCAAACTGGTATAACCCGCTAATTTAGTGTGCAAGCATTCTGTCACCTCCTCCAAGTCGTTGATAAAGTTTTTGAAAAGGACAAGACCCAGGACAAGACAACTGCCATGCTTCCTACTGCCCTCCATGTAGACCACAACACATTAACACCCACCTTTCAAGCCTGACTACCCAGGCAGTTTATTTTTTATACTTATCTGTTTGTCCACTCCTCATGGCTGTAAGGCTCTAACTAGGACATGGGAATATTGTGAGAAAGAGTTAGAAGCCTTGCTGAAGTCAAGGTAAATGATATTTTGTGCCCTCCCATCATCTGTAATTCCAGACATTTTATCATAAAATGGCAGTCAGATTGGTCAGGCATCATTCATCCTTGGTAAACCCATGGCCTCTTTTTTTAAAGGCAAGTGCAACACTTGCATTCCCCCAGTCATCGAGCATCTGCCCAGTCTCCAAAACCTTTCAAACACTGCAGAGGGTGGCTTTGCAAGAGAATCAGGTCTCTCTGCACCAATGGATCCAGACCATCCTGTTGCCATTTGCCCTTTGTAATTCTTAACTGAAGCTGAGCTTTGGCATTCCTACACAGAAAGCCTGACACATTTCCTAGCCCAGACAATGTTTCTGAGTTTCTTCTTTGTAGCCTGTATCTGCTTCCAGCTCCTCTATACTGCTTTTTGCATTGAAGCTCCATCACAAGTAACCTGCCTAAGCCAGGATATTTATCTTCCTGACTATCAGGACTGATCATTCCTACATTTGGAGGATACAGTCCTTAAACTTGATCAAGCTTTTCTGGGTAACTTCACCCTCCAGATCTGGCTTCCACGGGACCCTCTGAGTAGCAGATCCAGCTGTGAGGCACCTTTAATTGTCCTACCCAGAAGTTATTGCTGACACCCTCTAGAAATCTTCACTGCTTCCATCCTGCCATGCTTGTCTTTCAGCAGATATCAGAGACATTGAAGTTCCCCTCTTTCAGACCTACTGGATCTTTCAGAATTTCCCACAGGACATCTAACATCCTTGTAGCCCTAAATCCCTTAAGATTCTTAGTTTCTGAACTCTTAAAACTAGAAGTCCCATTTAGTGCTCAGAAAGCCTCATTATGTTAAAAACAGAATCTGAAATTTCCATTACATGCAAAATGTGGTATGTTGTCCAGGGAAAAAACCCAACCTTTTCTTCAAACTGACTTTCATGCAAAAATAATGCTGGTTTTCAAATTACTCTATTTCACCTTATCCACCAAGTTCAAGGTATAATTATTTGAATGTCTTCCCTGAGACAGCTTAATATCATGAATTCACAGGTTTCTTCTCTCATCCCCACAAAAAAACTTGAGACCTTGTCACTCTGAACTCCAAGAGAGAAAAGAAAAAAAATGAATGAGACACATCTGATATCTGTGAATTAATGTGCACAATTTGGAGATGTTCATGTGGTTTTTAATTGGGACAGCATGAGACGAGGAATATATTCTCTGTTCAGGTTGCTCTCTTTTAGTGTAACTTTTATGAAATGAAATGAAACAAAATGAAACAATGAAATTCTGTTCAATTTAGTCATCTACATTTAATGCGGAAAGCCTCTCAAACAACAGAGCTTAGAAAAGTTTCTGTCTTTCATCATTCCAAATTCTTACAAGGATATCAAAATCTATTCATCTTGCAGTATATCTACTCTGGTTCATGTTCTCCTTTATCAGCTTAGCTTCTTTGCTAGTATTTATCACACTGTCTGGTTTTATGGGGGTTAAAGCAGGACATGTATGCATGGATTAATTCAATGCCAGGACTTCTTCAAGCTCTGTTCATAATTTCATTATTATTCATCTAGATCTCTGAACAGACATAACATGTGATTTTTGTATCCTGTAAGTTATTACTTAATGAAAGAGTCAGGGATGCTTTATGCTTCTTAAAAAGAGAACACTTTTTATACAACAAAAGAAACCTTGATGTTTAAATAACAAGTTTGTCAGCTCTGAGTGGGCTTAGGAAGGGGCTGTGCTATAGAACCTTGTTGATCAACCACTAAAGCACTAAGCCCCTATTACTGAAAACCTGTTTTCCTAAAAAAATTACATACTGCAGTCACGGTATGTTTAAAGTTTTCTTTGAGCATAAACTCTCTTCAGGACTCTACTATAAAAAAAAATGTATTTAAAAATGTTTGTTGTGTTTTTTCTAAATATGTTTATCAACCTTTGTGAGGATACAACTTTTTTCCTATATTATTTTACAGAGAAAAAAGCTGTTAATATCTTATTAACTATCAAACTTTCAATATAGTTAAGTGATATTGTTAAAAGTGATCTTAATGAAATTTTTTAAAACTAGGACCAAGTATTTTTAAAGTATTAGCTAAAAAGACAATATCTATAATGAATATTAAACATAATAAGTCCTATAACCTCTATACAATATACCTAAAATATAATTAAAAATATGTTATGACAGTTAACAGATTAATATTTGCTAAATAACTCATGACTGCATAGGATAATATTTCGCAATTACTCTTAAACTCTTCCCAGTCACGGTAATGTTTAATTGGGTAAGTGTGATATACATGAATCAACTCATTTTCTAAACAGCAAATATTAGTCAAGCTTGGAACACACAAATCATAAAAAACTAATTCTGACACTATATTGATACCTTGCTTTTCAAACAGAAATAAAAAACTTGGAGGCATAAATGCTTAATTCCATCAGGAAAATGGTTTTATGGTAGTATTGGTTATTTCTGAGACTATTACACTAATTCTTCACAGCTGGTGTTTCCTTAGACACAGGAAAGGACTGTGATACTTCAATTATACCTCCAGACTTTGAACATGCAGTAAACATCTTTCTTAGACTCATTGGCTATCAGTGCTTCTCTGTGACTCTCTGGGTGATATTTCTGGTATCCTCAGAGTTACTTCTTGTCTTGATAGATGTAGTCTATTAAAACAAGACCCAGTAAAAAACAATCTCTGTTCTTAACCACATCACATGTACTTTTGTGAGGATTGTGACATACATGTGCACTTTGCACAAATGTATTTACAGTTGATATTTAGCTGAATTTCGGTATTTCCCTAGAATTATCCCAAATTAATGAAGGCATTGCAGTTAAGGTGTATCAGGCATACAGATTCTTTAACACAGAATTAGGAAATTCCTTGTAATTGAGGCATTCACAGCCCACTCTGTGAAAGAATGTAAACCTGCATTGCTACAGCTGTTACTCCACTGCTGTTGCTGCAAAAGCAGGACACTGTCCCTCAGCAGATCAAGGCATTTGATGCCTTCCACACAGGCAGCTATAAGGAGAGTGGCATTCCTAGAAGTAGACTTTCCAATGCTATTTTTTTACTCCTCACTGGCATCAGAGAAGAAATACCCAGGCTCATATGTAGAAAGCAAACATAAAGTAATTTTTAAAACTCCTTAAAAATAGAACCCTGAGCCACACAGAAAACAATTACAAGTTTCTCATTGTCTCTGTGATTTATGTCATGCAGGCACCAAAAGCATATCTTCCACATGAGCTGCATAAGAGAAAAACTATGGGATCTAAGATGTTCTGCACTGTGATCTGTATGACAGTAACAGTGCTGTAAAGAATTTATGTGGGGGAAGACTCTTCATGACAATTCAAGCACTAAAAACTGTATTAGTAAGTAGGACTTAACATACTTTCTTTTTAGCAAGTATAGAAATACTTACAATAAGTTAAAGTGGTCTTCACTTAGTGACAGAGGTTTAATAACAGAAACTTTCTTCAGTAGCCAGGGCAGAGCTGTAGGAATTTATCTTTATTGTTTTTCTTGTAACAAGTCTATTCAAATCATCTGTGTATCACAACTGCATGTTAGGAGCAAATTAGCTTAGCTTCAATATTCATTGATGCATTTTATTGCATTCTGACTAAAATCATATCTCACAGACTTCTGAAACCTACCCTTTAATCTACTACATGCAAAATTACACTATAAATATTAAAATATATATGACAGTGGAAAGTTATTAAATTTATTTCTGAATTATATAGCTGCTTAGCCTCAAGCATGAAGTAGTGATAATTACCTCTGAGATGTAATTAATTGGGCAAATAAATTGTTAAATTTTAGATGCTGATAAATAGGAGAAGGAAGATAAAAAACCACAGCAACTGTCAGCAATATTTTAACTAAGGAATTCTGTATGAGATAAAATTACAGCAACCACATTTGTACAATATCAATCAAACAGAGACTATGAGAGAACAGTAAAATACATTCTCATAGAATGGTTAGAATTCGCTTCAATGTAAAACATCAACAACCTCAGTACTTCAAAAATAGAAATACTATATGGATTATAGTATATAGAACCAATATAGAAATTACATATGAGGAAGTATTTTCAAAGATAGATTTTTCTAACATATTTTCAACCAAAGTACAAATCACAGTTGAGAAGAAAGAAAATAGAACCATCCATTACCTACAGAGAAGCTGGTGTACATACAAAGTAAGTGAAGTAGTGAGGCAGGGAAGAGAACACAGGAATGCAAATTAAAGAGGACACTTACTGGGGAAAACCACATCACTTTAAGAATCCAAATTGTCAAAGAAAAATTCACAACTAGGATGATAAGCAGAAGGAGAACAAACAGGTAGAGGCAACGCTTTCTCCAGCCATAAATTCCAATTTTGTAGATATATTCATTCTTCGGCCTCTCTAGGCTCGTGCCCGGTGTTGTTGTCGTGTATTGTTCACGTACCATCTGCTGTGTAAAGGAAAAAAAGAAAGGGTACTGCTTAGCTGCTTAACTGACAGTATTTATATAAAACTCCCAAGGAAAATATGAAGATATTATTGTAATAGCTAGAAACCAGAAACTCTTATGAAGTTTTACCTGGAAAGCATTTTCATCATGCCCCGTTCAACTTACATCTTAGTTTTTGATACACACAACGTGATGCTTTAATGTACGAACTGCATTAACTGCTGTTTTCAGGAGGCTTAAATTTATTTTATCCCACAAAGAACAGCAACACTTTCCTCCCATTTGTCATAATATTGTAATTCTCCCAACATAAAATATTTCATGGCATCATGTAATAATCTACAGCTCACAACTGTGTATCAGTTGGAAAATATATAAATATACATTCCAGTATATATTAGGCTTCAGAATATGTATGTAAAGAAAAGAAATTATTCTTTATGATGTACCGGAAATAACAATTTCTCAATTCATCTCAGATATTCATATTGAAAGATATATCAGCATTCAAAGCATTGCCTACTGGGTTTAAACAACTTCACTTTATACTATAGCTCTTAAAGAAGCATTGATTGAATTTAAAGGAATCTTACAAGGTTGCACTTCCTGAAAACATGAGAATATTCACTAACTTTCACTTTTACAGCAAAGTGATCACCAGCACTTCAAACTATTCATTAAAGCTTACAGTTTTGGCCAAAATAATAAAAACTCAGCAGCTGAAGCTACTTATCAAGAATAACAGTGGGCAATATCTGCCTCATTTACACTGAGATAAAGCAAAAAAAACCCAACCTAATCATGGATGCCAGAATCAAAACACGAATTGTAAGTTCAAAGCCCTTTCATGAGCCAGGTATATCCACAAGCAACTCACAACCAAAAACTGGTCCACTTTGCTACAGTATAATGCTCCCAGATGAGAGTGCCTTCAGCAAGGTTTCACACAAGGTCTGCTCTCAATTCTGAATTTCCTCCTATCAATGAGATCACCATCCTCTGCTCACACAGCTTTCCAAACATGATCAAATGACATCCTTGCCTCTGCTCAAGTTTCCTGCAGAGCCATCCTGTGTCTGTAACACACCTGTGGCTCTCAGTTCTAACCCTCATCCTTAGACAGATATCATCTTTTCTTCCTGTAGCTTCTTAGCAAGACAGAGAATTAAAAATAAGTTTACAACTGAACAGAAGTCTATGCATTATCCCTTTGTATATATGCAGTGGTCATCTTTCTTCTGTACAAAACTTTTTTTCCACAAAAAGAAAAATTAATTTGTTGTTTATTTATATTCAAAATTTAGACTAAATAACTGTGGGGACCCCTGGAACTCCAATAGCTGCTCCAGCCCTAGCCCTCAGGTGGCTAGAGAAGTCCCTTGCAGAGGAAAGCCTTGGGGGCAAGGTGTAAAGAAGTTTTTTTTTTCTTTTTTTGAAGAATATTGGCACAGTTAGTTTTCACCTAAAACACATGGTTTGGTCCAGGGGTGTTGGAGAAGAACATCCCGCGCCCAGTGGGGAGGATTTGAGGTGCCTATCAAGGCAAGCTTCTGGAAAATTCCTCGCTGGGCGTCGAGTAATTGGTTTAGAACAGATTGACATGTTTTCCCCTCCCTTCTGTAATATCGCCATTGGTCTGAGTTGATGTAATGTTTGTGTTTATTGGTTGTTCTCGCTGTGCCCGCCCAATTCCGTGGGAGTATAAAATTCATTCCCTTCTTCGGGGGGAGTGGGGATTTCCTCGGCTCTTGCCCGGGATAGTTCTTTGCTACCTCACCCTTCTGCGTCTCCCTCTCTCTCTCTGCGCCACCGTCCCTCGAGAGCCACTCAGCCCGACACGCAGCCCCAGAGGCTGCGGCAGTGCCACGGGCGGCACTGGCACCTGGCGGAGGAGCCTCCGAAGGGATCGGAGCGGGCTGACCGAGCGAGCTCTGATAACCGGATCCGTTCGGCGGACACGGGACCTGTGTTAGCTCGGAGAGCTGCCAGCTCTGGGTCCTGGAGGCTGCGTCAGCCCTCGGCCTGGGAGCCTTCGGTCCGGGGTTATCGGCTGGGTGTGCCTGAGACCGAACCAGCCACGCAGACGCGGCAAATCACTGACAGTTCATAACACTAATTTTGCTACAGGCATTATGATATAATAATAAAATTAATATCTTTTCTGCTATCAATCTCAGTTGCTCATAGACTACGTATGTAAAACTTTTCATAGCCGAAAATAGTATAACAATTTATTCCTGAAGAATTACAGACT
This sequence comes from Rhipidura dahli, assembly GCA_013399225.1. Lineage (NCBI taxonomy): Eukaryota > Metazoa > Chordata > Aves > Passeriformes > Rhipiduridae > Rhipidura > Rhipidura dahli. Next base: position 36,194 of record VXAC01008442.1, read on the forward strand.
CTGAAATAACTTGCCTTAATATTAATGCAAAACATTGTAGATTTACAAGATGTTACTTAATATTCACCACGTGAAGTATGTTTGTTTAAAAATATCAGAGTATGTATTTCAGTTCAGTGATTTACTCAAGCACATAGTACTGGTTATAGAATACTGTTTATGCATGAGTTGACACTAATTTTTTTCAGTTTTCTACCTAATTGTTGTACAGTAAACCATATTAACCACAGAGAAATTGCCCCTTATCTGAAATCTTTCTTACTGTGCTCTGCCGTGCCATTGGGACATTCAGACATACAACAGGTTCTGTAAGATGCTTAGACAAACCTTTACCCTGACTTCCACACAGATTTCTTCTTAACCTATAAATTAGAGAACAGGATGCAGCAACTCTCATCTGGTAACACCCAGAGACACTTTGAGAAACAAGCTGTGCAGTTCTTGCCCATGTGTAGTACAACTATATCCTGGTTCTGGCCAGGACATGGTTAATTTTTGCAGTAGCCAGGAGGGGCAGGGTTAGGACTCTGAAGTTATCCTCTACAGCCTGGTGCGATGTGCAGGGGCTGGTGGGGGAGAAGGGATCCCTTCCAGCCCTGCTGGACACGTGTGAATTTGCTTGCAATCTCTTCTATGTCCCCTTCACAAGGCAGACTGCTTTGCCTACTCCTTGTGCTGTTCCCCAGGTCTGCAAGGTAAACTTTGCCATAGAAAGACCATTTGCCAACGAGTTAATTCTCACATCTTCAAGTTCTTATGCAGCCTCATTACAGCAGTCTCTGAGGCTGGAATTCATCTCACAATATTAGATATAAACAATTTAGCCCCGAATATCTGAGCCAGTCAACCTGGACTCCCTTTATGGTTAATGGAGATAGGCCTCCCTTCTGGAAATTATTTATCTGACTTAAATTAGATGAGAATTTTAGCCATCCAATGAACTGTGCCTTAGACGTGTCTAACTTCTCTCCATCAAAAGAGAGCGAGCCTGGGATGACTTTCTCATATGTGTACGCCTATATGTTTTAGACATTTCAACCAGAATGATTTCCAAAAGCATGTAATTTAACAATAAGATAGGATTTTTCAGATTCCTGTTCTTCTCTGTTCCATTTATACCCTGTTACAAAATGTTTATTTTATGAGTTGTGGGTTTTATACATTATGCATTATGTACTGTTGTTTAATGAGGTGAGGTCAAAATCCATTATGCATTTCAGCAAAAAGCCTATAAGTTTTGTGATTGTTTTCAGCCCTTCAGAAATTCCACAGGGGACATCTCCCAGCACAGCATTGTTCCCTGCATGAATTATTTTTCCCTGACAGAAAACAGTTGTGTTGTTCCTGAGCATTATTAATACTGCCAAAAATTGCTTTGGTCATAGTAAATAGGCAATGCTGGCCTAGACAACTGAATGCTCTAAGAAAGATTAAGTTTTTCTCCCCAACATAATATTTCATTATTTTTAAGAGAATTAGTGTCCTAGTACCAAGTAATTGCAGTGGAAATCCTTTCAGAATAGATACTGTTGGACTGTTTCTTTTGGGAGAATCAACTTTCCATATCACTGACTTATATATTCACAAGATGAAATCACATAGGAAAATAATCTCAGACCTCTCTGGAGAAGTCAGAGAGAAATCTTTTCATAAGTTTGGGATGCTCCAGAAAGATGGGTGGAAAGGAAAGCCTTAGATAGGCAGACCTCATAGTTGTGTTGTGAAGTCTGCCAAGAATCAAGGTAGACTCTTAGAAGAAAAACAACAGATACTTAGTACTGTGATGAAAAATGTAATTTGTAAATGGAAAAACCATGAAACTGGTTGTGTAGGAGCAAACTAAACAGGTACCAAGAAGGAAGTGGTGACATAGACACCTGGATGTACACAAGTTAGTTGGAGAAGCAAGAAACCTGCAGAATGCACAATGACTTTGATAAATGTTATCTTTGCATTATTTTACAAGGAAGCAGCACACAGTAACTAAGAAGTACTGGTAACCTACAGTGCAGATAAAATGGCAATTGAGCTTCAGAATGAAAATTCTTACATCTTTCAAATGGGCCATGAAAACATCTTATTTGCATCAGGTCAGCAGTACCACAAATAAACTACTTAATTGGAAATGGAATTTCTTGGTGTTCCTATTCAAGGACCAACACAATCAGCACATTCCTTATGGATTTTTGTAGCTTTGGCCATAATTCATGCGATTGAGCTCTATCGTGATAGTTTGTTATTTAGAAGTATTTTCTAATTGTCATCATCTATTTTACTGGGAATCATTTAAATCCAATTAATTCCTGCTGATTTAAACCAGACTCTGAATGCTAATTAGCTGCCAAAAGATTTTTCGCAGATTTTAAATGATAGATCAAACTTGTGAACAATCCATACCACTGCAGATTTTTGATATCATGAGATTTCCCATGTGTTCAGGCATTGCACTTGTTGCATGTAAGTCATGGAATTAATGCCTGTAGTAATACACATGAGCTGCCCTTGAAAGAGCTGTATGTTCTTCACACTGTGTTCCTATAGCTGCCCTCTAAAAATAGATAGCCATGACAGAACATTTCCCCAGCTCTAGTCCACCTTTTTCCATGCAAGACTTAGATACTCTCTCAGTTGAGTGATTCTGAGGTCCAGGAGATTTTTATTTCAATATTGATCAATGAAAGACACAGAAAAACTCTCTATCACTAATGTTTCTGTTGGACTGAGGTTGGTTTGGGCATCATGTTCAAAAAGCTGTTCTGACAGCTCTGAAATATTCATTTAAGACAGCTGTGTTTTTAAAAAGGAATTTGTAAACTTATCTGTTAGCCTGCTTAGGAAAGCAAGCCTGAGTAAAAGATCGTTAATTGTATTATTTTAAGGAATCACTTATCTGTAAGAAATACTGAAGAAATAATACTATTTCAATTAAAATAAGTAATCTCAGTGTACTTCAACTGTAAAAATACATTTTCACTGTTTTTGTTTATAAATGGGCATTATTTTTATGTAAATAAAATTCCCGTTAATACACAGTTCAGAATTGTGTTGCTCAATTACTTTGTCATGTTGTCATGAAGCAAGTGAGAATAACCCACAATTGGAAAACATAATTTAAATATAGAACTACTTAGTTGTTGATATTAAAAAACTGCTGTAATGCCACTAATAATCATGTAATTATTAGCATTTTATATTTTCAGCAAAGAGACAAAAAGCTCAGCACTCAATAAAACCTTTTCAAACCTGAGTTAAGAAGTGCTGGTGAGGTTCATGATGAAATTTGAACCCCTGGTGCTTGTACTGTACATGTTTTTCTTTGTGAACAGTCATCAGTGTGTTCACTCTTCCCTCTTGTTCTGGTTTTGGCCAGGACAAGGTTAATTTTTTCTAGCAGCTGGAAGGAAACATGGTTGAGGAGATCTGTCCGGGACCCTGATGTTTTTCTATACCCCAGCAGGTCATTGGCAGGGGTGGGTGAGAAGGAGCCAGGCTTCTGAGGAAAAGGGCATTCCTTTCAGTGGAAGAAAACATGGTTGGGAAGAAGCAGTTGGTATTTGTTTACTGTTGCAGGCTTTCTGTGCAAATAATTTCTTTGTGCTATACCTTCTCTTGTTGCTGTTACTGTTACTGTTAATTTTCTTATCTCATTGCTGTTTCCAGCAAACTGTTCTTACCTCAACCCACGATCCTCACCTTTTGTGCTTCCAATTGGAGGGGAGGGGGAGGAAGTGGTGCCATGGTTTTAGCTGGAGTACTGAACTGGAGAACACCATTCCTAAACCATGACACCTCTTTACATGAAATATATTCATTCACATGCAAAATATTTCACAGTATGTGTGGGGATGAAAAGAGATGATACAGTGAAAAGTGAAAAGACTGTTTTAATCTCTTAAAATTCTTGTGCCAATGTATACAAGCTGTGAACTGAAATAAACCTGTCAACTGAGGCAAGTGAGAACTACTTTTACAATCTGCATACAGCATCTTCATGGAATATTATGTTCATTAGTTTATTTAATGCATGTTGCATTGGGCTAGATGGGTATTAGTATATAATGTGAACATCAGAAGTACACCAAGACTTCACACTTTAGTGCATTCAGGCATGCACACTTTTGTGTTTGTAAAAACAGAAGCAGTCCACTGATTAACCAGCAGGAAAGGGGTGCAGTTGGAGTATTTTCCTGAAAGACAAAAATCATTAAAGGCAATCCTGTTGTTCAGAGAAAAAGATGGGAAAGATTTGGAATCCATATGGAAAAGCTTTCAAGACAAAACCAGAATGGCGGGGAAAAATCAAACTCCCATTATTTGATGAAAATTTTATAATTACTTTCAACCCTTCCATCATATTACATTTAATCTTGCCCAGCCTTGCTTTGTTGAAATTTCTGCGTTGTATAGTACATTACAGTTTGAATTGTAAACTAGTGTCATCAGCTGAAAAGAGCTGAATCCCTGCAGTGTAATTTGTGGAAACCAGCAAAGAAATTCCTATGGCCTAGTTAACTGTTTGCACACCCTGCAGTGCACATTTGCATAATAACTATGGCATGGTCACAATTAACAGCTTTGCACATTTTAAGTAAAACTGAAAGGCAGTCACTGACAGCACAGGATTATATAAAATTAATAACATGATTATTAATAATATATAAATAGATGTTATATTGCTATTCAAATATAATAATAATATTAATATAATATGCTATATAAAATATTATTTGTCTAATATATGTCTACTCTTGAATCTCACAGTAAAATTTTTTTTAGAACATTGTTTTCTATCTTTTAATTTGATTTATTTTCCTCCTTTTAAAAAAAAATCATGGTACTCCCACCAGAATTAAAAGACCAAGCAAAAGTACTACACAGACTTTTTGGAAATTATTTTAAATTTTTACATACATTACGAGCATTTGAAGAAGTAGCTTATCTGTGGTATGAGAAATCCCATGTCTTTTCATTTTAGGTGAAATGCCTGAAAGTGTTTTAAATAAAAAAAAAAAAAAAAAAATTAAAAGGCAAGTTGACATACCACTCCAACAAAGTCCAATCAATTCATNTTTAAAAAAAAAAAAAAAAAAAAAGGGAACCTTTTCTCTCTGAAATTCACTCACTGTTACAGCTCAGTGACCTTGAGTACAGTAATGTGAAAGGAAAATTAAAATCTCACAATTACTACTTTTCTGAGTTTTTCAACATATATGTTACTCTGTCTTGGTAGACAACCAAAACCACAAAGAACTTAGAATAACTGATGTAGAAATGATTGAATGGTGATGCAGGTGAGGCTACTGTTTAAACCTCATGGAGTTCTCATTACTACTACAGATTTTAGAAATAATCCTTAAAGAAAGAGAAAAGAGCAGTCTGTACAGCCATTGTTTTCACTTAACAATTAAAGACTGAGATCCATTAATGGTGTCAAGATCACTTAAGTGTTTCCTTACTTACAGTTCTTTGTATAATGAATTTCCACATTTTCCATGTGTAAAAAACTCTTTTGCTCTTGAATATCTTTCAGCAGGGTATTTTTCAACAGGGTTTATTACTAAGAAGCCATTTTAAAATGTTAAACCTGCAACAGGTAACTAATCTCTTCTTACTAGTACAATTTTTTATTCTCCAATCCCGTTGAGAAGAAGATATCTCATGGGTCTTGAGCAGACGATAAAAATGCAGTAGTAAAAATTTGCTTTAATGAACCTAATTGTGAAATAAATTTTTCCCTCCAGAGTCCCCCCATTTTCCCCCCTTAGTAGTTGCTCTTCAACATGATTTATTTTGTCCTTGGAGGACTACAAGTACATCAGATACATGACGTACTGCAGTGAACATCAGAACAGGAACTGTTATAGTCTTCTGGCTATGAGATTTCTCTCTCTGAAGCAGAAGCAAGAGTAGATTAATTCCTCTAGATCCCTCTATTTCTTTAATTGTGCGTTTAAGAAAGTGTTTATAATAAAGCTAGGTTTGAATTTCAACTGCCTGTTGTTGTATGGGCAAGTCTTTAAACAACAAGCATGAGACCTGCAGCCCCTGTCTTGAACAGGTGGAAGAAAGGAAAATACTAATGTGCAAGGAATGCTGAGAGCCATCTTGCTCTTATGGAAAGGCTAAGAGAATCACCCTTTGTCTCCTCATAGTTTAATAAAAATCCTGTCTTTATGAAAAATAAGATCAGTGTGCATTTAGTCTCCCATATAAAGGGCTTTCTCATTAAGAAGGACAAAATAAAATAAAACACACAGGGACGTCTTGAGCATATAATAAGTTTTCCAACTCTAATTTATAAAATGATAATTTGAAAAGAATTATAAAATTACTTAAGACCACATCCTCTCTTATTCTGGTCATTCGATCCTTCCAGGTGTCAAAGGGCTTTTCTTCAGCTGAAAGTGGAAGGTTTGCCTCGGGGCTGTCATTCCTTACAAGTAATAAAGGTTTACAAAGCAATTCTTGTATTATATGACACTTCAAGGAGAGAAATGAAGAGAAGCTGGCTGTCACATTTACAGAACTTTTGCTATAATCTACCAGAGGTAGTTTTTGTTCACTAGCATTTTAGTTCTTTCATTCAGTGACAGCTAAATGATTTCCTTATTCAGAAGAGATATGCATGTTACACTGTATGCAGAAAAAGCTTTTCTGTTCAGTCCTTATTTATAGTTTTTTACAGCAAAAGTCTGGCATTGAATTCTTAAGGCCATCAGCAAGTAACTTGATGACCAAAATTCTGAATAAAACATCAAATTATAGAATTTTGTAAAATTTCAGGTATGCAAAATCCAATACCAAACAAGGACATGATAACTACAGACTACAGTATATAAATTGTGTTATTTTATGTGATCTAATCCAGACATACAATTTTATGGTTTTGCTAAAAAAAAATTAATTACATCAGGCAAGACAAAAGTCAGTTGAAGTCAGAAGTTAAGCATCACAGTTAAAACCACATATTTAGTCAGACCAAGACTTAGCAACATCTTGGCTGTGTATCTAGCTACCCAAGAGTCAGTAATACTTGAGGAAATTACCAAGATTATAAAATCCCTGTGTGGTGAACAAGAATGCCATGTGTTACACAGTTTCAAATCTCCTTCTTAGAAAAAAATGTTATTGCTTTAATGAAAGGGAAGAATTCCTTATTTGAAGTGTAAAATATTTCATCAACTTGTACAGAGAAAGTGAACTGTTTTGCGTCACGTGGTAGCTCCATAGGGCTATATAACTAAAATTTATGTTTTTACTTATATTTGCATATAGGGAACAAAAGACGTCATTCTAACTGAAAAAAAAAATCTGGAATATGCTCTGATATTTAGAGATTAATTTTTCTTAATTCCCTGCTCCAGCCTTTTCAATAAAAACTCCAAATGGGAAATTATTTGAAATTTCTAGCAAAAATAAAACATACCATGCTCTTCAGAGATATATTCCTATTTTGTATTAGAAAGTTGGAGAGTGGCAAATAATTTCACATTTCAGACACTTAATGAAACCAAAATTTTTACTCTTGATACCATATGTTTACACCACAAGCTGTTGTGCCAGCGAAGGAACCTGCTAGAAAGTGCTGGACAGAAAATAACATGTGAGTCTGCTGTTCATTTCCAGGACTGCTCTACAGAAGTATTCCTGTATTCTCAATTGTACATTAAACTCTCTATTGTCCTCTGGTGAAAAACTCTTTCCCTTAGATTTACAATATCACTGGCAAGTCCAGAAAATTACAGCACTAGAGAGACAGCTACAGAAAATACGTATTTTTAAGACATTGCCTTTGTTCTTTAAGAAAAACTGTTTTTCACATTGCATTACAGTGGACTAGGAAGATGTCCACAATACATTTGGAAGTTCTAAGCTTATTGGAAATTATTCTGTTCAATGGCCGTAACTTAGAGCAGTCTTCCCCAATTGCTTGCAAACATCTGATAGTCTCTGTTTGCATACTTCACACTTTACTTATTCACAAGAGACTCTTCATCTAAAATCGCTTTATAACCAGTTCTAAACACAATAAAGGTTACATTTTGGCTTAAAATGACATTACTGCTCTTTTGTTTATTCAAAATATCAAGATAGGGATAATCTGCCTGGGGGTATACTATGATAATGACAAAATTCTTCCTGTTTGCATATAAAAATTGATAGGAATTGCATAATATTAGAAGATTTATGTGTGTTTCTCATCACTATTCTTCTCTGTATTCAAGCTCTTGCAAGCAGGGACAGTAGGGATATATCGTGGAGGCAAAGCTAAAATCAAGCAGTTTGCAATACTAAATATATCAGAAGTTCTCAGGACAAAAAATTAGGATGAAGACCTTTGGTGCTATCTTGCTTTTTTTGCAAGAAATGCACATGAAGAACTTTTTGCCTTCTGAACACGAGTGAATAACATCTGGTCCTGATAACAGAAAAATCATTATTACCAATTTTATTGATTTGTCCTAAAATATCTTCTACTGAACTTTTTTTCACTTGCGACATTTCTTCAGAGCCAGCCTCCAGAATGAAAGGGCACATAGAGAAATTTCCACATCTCCTAAGTGGGGAACATTGATGTTAATTCCGTTAGTATTTTCTTCTTGATATCTCTGTTCAGGCACACAAAATAAAAATCATCAGCGAATATCCAGTACTCAAATGTATCGTATTAATATTAAAAAAAAAAGTACAAGTCAATAAAAAAACCCATAACCCACAAAAAACTGAATGAATACTGCTGACTGGATGAACACACATCCAAATACTCTTGTAAAGTACCAGGTTAGATACTTGCAGCATCAATCACCAAAAATATTATTCTCAGTATTTAATAATTTTTAACACCAATGGTAAATGTTTGTTAGAA
>VXAC01008442.1:45465-71191 GCA_013399225.1 Rhipidura dahli
AGTTTAATTTAAAAAAAAAAAAAACAAAAACAAAACCTCAACCAGAATAAAATACCAATACAGCAACAATTTGTAGAGTAGTATTTTGCACAGATTTTACAAACAGATTATATTTTAAAATAAAAAAAAAATCCTGCAAAAATAAATAGTACTTATTTAGCATATAACTTATTTGGAAAAAATGTCTAAGCACTCCCTGTAAGTCATGATGCTCAATATTTTACTGTATCGTGTCAGCAGTACTACTCTTAACCTGAGTGATTAAACAGAATTCTAGCTACTTTAGAGAGTTTTTTATGTCTCTGGGTGTCATGGACATTAAGAGAAGTTTATTTGAGTATCGGACAAAATGGATACATCCCATCTGTATTACCATTCAAATTGTTGTTCTCAATTAGTTTTTTTTTCTCTGTATTGTTACTGTAAAACTTGGATGCTCTCAATTACTTTGAATTCTTCCTTTATCATCAGTCTACAGTATCATAAGAAAAGAAAGAACCACAAAGTTTTACTTTCACACACATTGAAGCTAAACTTTGCAGACAGGATCTGGTAGCTAGTTGGTTTGAGTTGCAGTAAAACTTAAGATTTCTGTGTACAAAATCTCATTTCTTTCATTTCATAAATTCTTCATTTCATTAAATGCAAATAAGACTTGTTTTGTGGCCTTCAATTTTTCTTCACTGGAGACAACACCAGAAATCTCAAAACACTTGTAGGCATAAAATTTTAAAATATTTGTTGTCATTTGTGGTGCTTTTTCTGGGTATTTGTTGCACTTAGAAGTGTGACACAGAGACCAGAATTGCAAAGCTGACTCAGAGGAAGGAATGGGAAAATAATCTTCATTGAGGTCACTGAAAACACATCAAAAGACTTGAAACTCCTTGTAAATGTGAAGAAAATTAAAGCAATCCCTCTAATGGAGGCAAATCATAAAAGAATCTCTGCTGTCATAATCTTGTATGTGTGTTTACCAAAGAATAAATGTAGATACTTTTTTAAAAAGCAATTGTACATTTTTCTGTCTAAAAATACTTACCAAAAAAAAAAAAAACAAACCAAGATTTATTTTTATTTTCCATGTGTGTGATAGAAGAGCTTTCCTGTAATACCACAATGGTTGTCAGCAGCAAGGCCAAAGTGTATCTTGTAGAAATAGTGTTCCTAAAGCAAGTGTTCCTCTCTGCTTTAAAAGAGCTTTTAGTAAAAGCCCTTTAACATCATTCTCAACGTTGTTTGCAGGAAAAGTATTTCATGTCGTCAGAGCTGGGAAGAGGTGAGAGCAAAAAGAAATAGCTCTATTTAAGTACATAAAGACATACACATTGGCATAACTTTTCCCTCTTCTTCCTTGTCTTGCTGCTGCTTTTATGAAAGTGCTACTTCTAGGTGGAATGCTGTTACCTCTTGAGAGGTACAAGTCCAGTTCATACAGTAGACTTCAGCACAATTACAAAATAACTCCCTTTTGTGGTGCTTTCCTGTGTTGGTTGCGGACTTTGAAAAGCAGCTTATATAGCCTTGATAAATGATTTCACATACTAAATGGAGTTATACTGCTATTCTGTGGTGCTTTTTTCTTCTTTTTTTTTCTTTCTTTTTTTTTTTTTTTTTTTGAATAGTGAAATAAAAATACATGAAACAAGGAATAGAACTAGATATAAAGCCTGGAAATGAAAATTAATGTTCAAGCGTTCCCTTCCAAATTGAAGTGATTCATCACATATATACTTTAAAAAATACGATAGAATATTTGACCTTGCATCTGGAAAGTAACAACTGTACCCTTTTTGACAAGTCACATGTAGATAAACTAAAGATTCAAAATTCACTTTTCAGTGACAGGAAGCAAAATGCTTTCCTGTGTATACTGTGATTCATTACATACTTTAAACCTCTGCCCTTTTCTGATTAATTTTAAATGTCAATGACTACAAAATGATGTGCTCCCACTGCTTTGCAGTGCTGGTCATAACAACTTTATTACTCACATTTTTACAGACACAGGGGAAAACCCAATTAATTTAAATGCGTATTTGACACATAAGGAAGTCATCAAAAGACTTGTACTGCAGAAGCCTTTTTTGGTGATGTTGACTCCAACTGTTTAGGCAGCAACCATCTCTAAGTTTCTTTCTGAGCAAGCGTGACAAAGCAATAATGCAATGAAAGAAACACAGAAGATGAAGAACATGGAAAAATGTATAGATACTGGTTTGGATCAGTACACCACTTCTTGGATTAAAACTTATAAGAAAGACAGCTAATCTTTTGTTTAGATGTAAAAACAAATGAAGCATCAACAAAACCCAAACTACGTGTTAAGTATGTGTGCATTCCAAGATAAACTAAAAGGAAAATCTCTTATTTGACATACCATATACTCCTTGTATTTCAAAGAATTTTTCATACAAAGTATTTAATCCAAAATGAAAACAGCAGATATTACTAAAATCCTTGACTTTAGTCGAAAGTTGATTTACTGATGTAAATCAGATAGTGTAATCTGAAATGAGGGATTAATTTTTTGGCATATTTCTTCATTTTAAAGATTCTTATCTGAGTAAAATTTGAGTAAACAACCCCTATTTGGATCAAATAACAAACATATTACCTTCTCTGGAAAGTATGTCCACAGTTTCTAAAGTTATTCTTTAGGCATACACAGGAAAAGATTCATAGAGCACAAGTATAAGTTGTCTTTTTAAACTTCAGTTAGATGTTGTTTATTCCTCACATTCAGACAGTAGTGCCTGACCCATCAATCAGTTTTTGTAGCCTGATATATTATCAGAGAACCAAGACCTTCAAATTAGGCATTCTTAAACTCAAATTTTGGAAAAGTATGCAAGTTTCTAATGGCAAAATAAAGATAAATGATGGTGATTTGGACTGTTCTCTACCATCTGGACAACTAAACTTTGCCTAGGATAGATTTTGATACCCTACCTGGCAGTGGAAGAACAATGTCACACACATTTCTGGAAGGTAATCACTTTGCAGAAAAGCTTTACATAAAAGTTCAGCATAAAGACAACTGAGAGATTTTTACCAGCCTCTGGTGTACAAAAGCAGAGTGTCCTCAAAGCTTTAGAATCTATTATTTTAATTTAAAGAAAATGCTTGTTAAATTCAGCTGAAATTTCAAATCATTTACCACAAGGTAGAGATCTCTTTTGGTAGGGGAAAATGATCTTATAAATGTTTTTATTTCTTTTTAGCTGTGAATTAACAAAATATGAAATCAGACACGCAAAAAAATCTCCACATTTTAATTTACTTACACTAAAATTAATATTGTGACTAGACACTTGGGAATAAGAGAAAAAGTAGTGAGTGTACTCCGGAAACGAACATGAGATGTAAAAGTGGAGGTTGTAAAATATGAGGAGAAAGAGGAAGTACCTAAGCATGCTGAAGAAAGTAAAAAAAAAAAAAAGAAGAAGAAAAAGGTACCAGAAGATGGAATCTTTTGATAATGCAAAGGAATATAGATTAATTTTGCTTTCTGCTGCCTTTGTTTTCCTCATTTTGCATTCTAGACATTTATATGCTTTGCTTGCTAAAAGATCCTAAATCAAAGCTTAGTACTACATAATTTTTTGAATGCTAGCTTTGAATTTTTTCTTGAGTTAAAGCCATTTGTTACTAGGTACCTTAGGATTTCTGATACAGGAAGACAGTCATATTAATATTCTTAATTTAAATAGTATTTTAGATGTTTTCAGTATGACTAAAGGGATACAGCTTTTTCTTCCATAAATGTGATTACAATCAGTAAAAACAAATTACCAAAATGTGAATCACAATACTATCAGTTCAATAGATGTTTAACTAAAAGCAAAGTTAATAGATTAAGAAAGAAATAGATTACAAAGCAAGTACTCCCACAGATTGTGAAAGTTGTTACTAACAGAATTTCAACAAAATATTCAATTCAGAAAGAATGGAGGGTAAATACAGTGGTTTTATCAAATATAGCTTAGAAACGCTTTTTTTGATTAATAGTCTTATACAACTTCGTGAACATAAGAACTGCATTTCTGTTTCTGGAAGCATTATCTACATACATGTATTGAACAAAATAATTAAGTGACTCATGAAATCATTCAGAATTAAATAAACTATTTTGTAAGGCAGTTCTGTGTTTAAGCAAGTGAACAGTTTTCAGCAGACATCATCAGTATTTTCATTAAATGGGAAATACCATAACAGAACAAGCTAGAAGTAGAATGTTACAGGGAAGAAAAGGGTTGGGGCTAAAAGAAAACTCTTTTCTTATACTACAAAATAGGGCTAAAAATTAGGCAAGTTTTTTGGTGTACAGGCCCTTAACCAGGTCTGTTTGAGCATCTGAGACTATAAAAATAGCCAGAAAAGCAGCACAGGCTGCACAGGACTATCAGGTTTTATCCTGGTCTTCCTGCCCACCCTACAAAAAGTTTGGCTCCACCTCCATAAAATTCTGTGCCACACCCATCCATACTACATAAAACTTGGCTCTGGGTACTCTCAGGGTAAACTTTGACCACTTCAACCCTCAAGTACAACTGTCTTTTATGTGCCAGAAGTCTTGGGGTGTACTACCAAGGCACAGTGTGTGTCAGGGCACTGTTACATGAATGTGGAGGGAACCACACCCAACAGTGCCTACTCTGCCTCAGCCATGCTGGCTTTTGGGATTGCTCATCATGCTCACTTTCTTGTTTGGCATCCAGGCCAAACTCAAATCAACCTCTTCTTCCTTCACATACCAAAGTCTGTCTTACCATTTTATTATCCCTACTGTGAAAACTTTCACACAGGCAATCAATAACAGCAACCTTTTCTGCCAATCACTAAAATATGGCTTTTCAGCTCATAGGGAATGCTGATATTAAAGTAACACTGTTAGGTTTTTAGCTTTAAGTTCTGAATCCATCTATTTCCTTCCTTGTATTTCCAAGTAAAATTCAAGTCAAATATTACAGTTAATTCCCATTGATTTACAGGAACTTTATGCGGCTTGAGAATACTGCTAGCTACCAACCTCACACATTTATTAAATTGTGATGCCTTGCTCTTCTGTGAACTCTGAAACACTGCTAATTAGACCAGCTAGTAAGATAGCCAGGTGACTAAAACAAAACTAGTAGATAATTAACAATAAAGGGAATAGTCAGGAAAATCTGAACAAATTCTCAGAATCCTAGGAAAAATTAGGCTGCAATGGACCTCCGAAGACCAACTGCTTCAAGTTCAAAGCTGGACTGGAACAAGCTTTTGGAAGGAGCTTGATATTTCCAGTGTTGCTAACATAGCCTAGTCTCTGGTTAGGGTTCATTACCATAGCTACACTCTGCTGACTCAGCTTCATTCCAGAGCATTTATTTTTAAGACTCTCTTCCATTTTATTCTGCTTTCAGCAGTCTGGAGTCACCAGAACATGTTTATTTATTTATTATTACTGCCTCTCACTTAAAATCCTTTTCCTTAACACTGAGGATTGCAGTGGAACTTTGCAGACATGTCTGCTTCCATCAGGAGTCTTTCTTAGACAGAAAGGTCTAACAGCTTGGAAATTCAGTGGTAGGACCTGTGTGAAAGTGTAAAATGAAGCAGAGGCTGTTATACTCCACGCAGTCAGCCTTTTCAGAAAGCCTCTAGTATCCACAACTAACAAGGCAATGATGCAATAATTCTGTATAAGATTTACTGTCTGGCACTTGCCAGACTGGGAAAAGGTAAGGCAGAGCAAAGGTACTGAACTTCTGCTCCTCAGAGCACTGACAGCACAGCAAATAAACACGGAGGAACTGAAGAGTTTTAACAGTCATTACTACAAGATGATTCCACCTCTACATCCCGTTATTGAAAATACACATATACGTGATTCTTATATACACATATACGTGATTCAAGATATACATATCTACAATCACAAATAAAACCCTATCTTATTGAAAACCATGTGTTTTATGGCTGCCACCAGCATTATCCTATGCTCCAGTACATACCACACTCCATTTAAAAAAAATATTTATGTATTTTAGTTTATATTTCTCCTCACAGTCTTATACAGACTTCATCCACCACAGAAACATAACCAACCATGGCATGAAATGCAGCAGCTGTTTAACAGCTTTTGGCAGATATACAGAAAGGTTTAATGAGAAGACTGGCCCAGGTAGCCAAAACTAAGATGAATTAAATAGTGAGAATACTACTACCCAAGCTGAAAATTTGACCAGGATATTGAATTAACCTGTTATCCAAATTGGCATGATGCTTTTAGCTTTGTTTAATAAATAAAAAAGCAACCAAACCCTTTGTCAGCATCTAAATCATCTGTCTCCCATTCATTTTGCCTACCTCCTTCAACAGCTTTTGAATTTCTTAGCCTGTTTCAAGCAAATTCAACAGACAGGCAGAGGTCTCCAATACTACATTCCTGAAAACTTTCTGAAAAACCAGAGAAAATAGGAACTCCCATTTATGAATTTACTAAGGGACTGCAATGGGCATGAAGACCTTATTAAATATCAGAAAACTGATGCGAGAGAAAGACCTTGTAAATGTCTCCATTACAAAAAACTTCAGTCACTGCTCGTTAAACATGTAAGACAATCAACTCTCTCTGAGAAATAAGTCCACAGGAAATCCAGCTTCCTTAATTCCAAGTCATGAAAATAATTAAAAACAGTAAGAGGTTAGGATCTGGGATTTGTATCTCATGTACATGGCATTACTTTCCACAGGAAGGAAAAAAATCTCACGAGGCTATTCAAGCAAGGGGATCTTTGTACACCAAACTTCATGAGCCTGTTGATAGAGGCTTGTGTTTGTTAGAAATGGCTATAGTGTATCATTCTTTCAGCTGTTCCTTCAAAACTCCTTAGCTTAAAACATACATTCTGCATTAGCCTTCTCAATAGTAAATATAATCACACTTATCTATGACATATATTGTATGTGTAATTACAAATCTATTACAGTAAGCATGACTATTGTATCCTCATATTGTTACTGAACCCTTATGTTTATGAATAAAACTCAAAATATAACATGCTTTAAAACACTGAGTTTTCAACCAGGAAAGAGCATGATGTTAGCAAAAGTATAAATGTTTAGAAAAAGAGATTTTCATTTCCCTCTAATGCTGGGCTTAATTTAGACCCTTTTATTTTTAATTTATCTCGACACAGTTGTTCTTACCCTTTGGTGGTATTCTAGGACCATTTTTTCTTCGTTACATAATGGAAAGGAGGGGTGTATCTAATAGCACATTTTTTTAGAAGATAAATCGCAGTCCATCTGAGCCAAAGTGGCATCATTTGTGACTCCGTATCACAGACAAAACTTCCAAAATCTTAACTGACGGCAAACTTTCAGTTTTGGCATAAAGTTCTTGTAGTTTACTCAAACAGATTACTCATTTGGCTGTGCAGGCCAAAATTCACCTCTCCAAACACAGATAACATCATCCATATTTACCAAGGCCCCCTCCACAGAAAATGGAGATCGACTGACACTACTAGGACATGATTCATCTCCTCCTCCAGCAGGAAGAGATTTAAGACAGATATAGTAAAAACACCCATATCTCGGTGAAAGAAGCCCAGTTGACTGGTGCTGATGCACTAAAATCACATTCCTACACTTTGGCAATATCCTCTTTTAGGCAGTTATGTGCTCATTCACATTCATGATTAAGTATGCAGTGCAAGCACCTGTTGGTGGCGAGACACCAAGTATCATCTAATAAATCATTTGATAATGAGTTAGTAATCCACTGATACTTAGTTTGTAATTTTCTTTCAGGCAGTGAAATTATCCAAGAGAAAATGTATTTGAATTCAAGGAGATTACCAACTTGCAAAAGGAGTTCTGTACACATAATTATATGTCTTATATTAATTCAAGAATGCTTCACAGAAGTTAGAAACAATTTTGGTGACAATTCCTCTGGTGGGAGGTTTTTATCACACAATCAGGTCAAAAAGAAGTGTTCAGCAGAACCATGGAGCTATTCTTGACTAAATTTAAGTTTTGGTATGTGATAAATAAACTGAGAGAAATCTATAGCTACAAGCATCAGAGGTTTACTACTGCAAATCAGATATTTATGTAAGTACAGTAACATGATACTGTACAAGATTTAAAAATTACCAAGTTAGCTTCTTAATACTAGAGAAGTGCAGGTTTAAACTATGTAACTTAATACTACATTTAATTGTTAAAACAAGTACAAATAAGTTATCTGAATTTAAAGTTAAACTTGTAATTAAAAATGAACACATAATTTAGGCCCTAAAACAAATCACATAAGCATCAAAACGATCCTTAAATATGGACAAAATCAATCTGAAATGTTGCACAGAAACTTAGACAGGAGAGAAGCTCAATATAATCATGTAATAAGTATAGAACAAACAAAAAGAACTCAATTGTTAACATGCTAACATTTTAATAAAGATATAAAAATACATTTTTAAACGTGTTACTTACCTCGGAGATTTGAAAGAATGTGGAGTTCTGAATAAACTACAACCACTCTCTTTCCAAGAGAGAATCGTCTAACTTTTCCACTACTTTCAGATCTGGAGTGGAAGATATTTTAGGCCTGGCCAAATATCACTGGAAGAAAATTCGTTCACATGTTTGGCTGTGCTTTGCATTCCATCCTGTTGCTCTGGCACACAGACACAGCTAATTATAATCTGTGACATAAGCGGTTAATTCTGCTGCCAAAATGGTTGTGTACCGACTCCAGAAATGAACTGCCCCACTGTAAGACATAACCAATCCATAGCGTGCACTGAAATGCCCAAGCTGTCACATAATGCCAACTCCTTTATTGAAATCTCTGAATGTGAGCACTGCACGTAAAAACCATTATCAGAGTTAGCTGTCAGCGGCACGCAGTGCAAAATTAGAAACAAAAAGCCTTCTGGCTTCTTTTCTGACTCTGTATGTAATGTCCCAACTGAATTTTATGAGTCCATTTTCTGAAAACTTTTCATTTTAATGCTAACATTATTCTAGCCATAATCTATACTGGGTGGCATATAAAAAGTCTCTTTAAAAAAAGGAAATACAGATATTGTAATATACCTATAATAGCACATATAAATTTTATACAAGAACTGTACTAACAATTACCAGTCCTTCCAAAAAGTTGAGCCTATCTTGGTATCTAAAACACAGTTGCATATATATGCATAGATGCATATAAATACTAAGTGCTATAAAAAAAAAAGTTGCCTGTATTACATACTTTCAGATGACATTATAAAAGTTATAAGACATATTTATTTTTTTTTTTTAGTACCATTAAAGCTTTGAGTTCTCAAATGCAGAAAAAGAATTCCAGCCTGGAACTGCTTACATTAGATTGCCTACACAAACACTGACCAGCAGACTTCCTGTTCAACCTGAGATACGTTAGAATCTGTGCTAGTAGCTTTCCACAATTTAAAAAGCATTAAAACATACATTTACAAGATTTCCAGAATAAAAGGTTTGTGTGCTGTGTGAAGCATAGCAATCATCACCCATGTTTGGACAATTTCATTTCTCAGAGCACCATGTTTCCTTGTTTTCAGCCATGTGCTCACACTGCTTCAGAAGATGAAGCGCCTATCAGACATTTAACAGCTGCAGATCATAAATTTAGGACTGACACAAATCCAGCTGATCACAAGCTTACAAGATACTTTTTTCCCTTCATGAATTCTGTGGTCATTAATCCTTTATCAGACTCTGTTTACTTATACAAATGATGTTCTTTTCTATGCAAAGAACTTAATTCACTGATATCTGCCAAAATTGACAAATATGTCCAGTAACAAAATATTTATCAATATATTTAAAACAGATTTTATATTTAATCTCAGGATTGTATGAAAGATAAAACGTGACGGAAGCATTTGTATGTTGTCTTAACGCCAAAGCTTTTCATTAATTGAAATTCCTTTTAAGTATTAGAGGAAGAAACCTGTAAATGTTGGACAGTTTTGAAAGGTTCATCATTTAGCCATTATTTAGGTAATTGGGTATTTGTGTCTAGGGATTTTCTGGAAAATCTTTTGCCCATTCTTGGAGAAAACCAGAGGATCAGATAAAACTGGGTACATGACCCTCAAAACCCCAATGTTTTTAACTGCATTTTAACAGGTTTTCTTTTGACATATTTGTAGTTATTTGATTTCTCAACATATAAAAAGATTGACTACCATAGTGCCTAGCTACTGAAAGAGTATATCCTATCACCCAGTATCTCTCTTTACGACGGAACTTCGTGCTATTTTCCATACATGATTTCTCTTCACTGCTCTAGATGCATGATATGCTTTGTCTTCCTCTCCTACATACCTAATTTCTGCAAAGTAAAAACTTGAAAAAATGAAAAGAACAAATAAATACCTCAGTTAGTAACTTCTGAAGTTCTCATGAAGTAGGACTGAAGCAAGAACAACTGTCAGTGGGTTCTGTACCATCTGAAGGCAGCTGTCCGCCTATATAAATGCAAAGAAGGGAAAGAGAAAGCAAAATTTTCCTTGAGTTTGGAGAAAAAAATGCAATATATTCATGAACAGCCCTCCTGACTACTTTAACTGACAACATCTTACAAGTGACAGACCAAAATTCACTGAGCTTAAAACTGCAGAACACAATGGAAACACTGGACACCCAACAGCTGTTTGCACTGCAAATGCTCACGCCTGCAGAATTTACATGAGAAATAAACAGTAGTCAAAAAATCTACATGCAAAATAATAAAAAAAAATTTCTCTTGCAACTATAAGATTAGAATCCATTAGTATAATGAACAATAACATCAATTATGGGGTTACATTGCATTTGTACAAAATCTAAATCTTTCTCTCCCTCAAGTAATTTTCTTCACAGTTCAAGAATGCTGATATCCCATTCCTCATGCCAAAACTGCCAACTTCCTTTTCAATTGGATTTTGAAAGTCAATGGCTGAAGACTTAGGCCTGGAAAGGTAACTGAAAAAACATATTTATCTTTCACATTTTCAGAGTCCACCCATATCAGCACCTGACTAACTAGAAGCACTTGCAAACTTACATCAGGAAAAAACAATGGGAAAAACACGGAAATTATGGTTCCAGTATTCTGCTATTTTAACCAATTCTACTTTTTTTTTTAACAGAAGTTTGGTGTATCCCTGTAAGAGTTCAAAAACATGTGTATTCCTCAAACTACAAAACACAGTGTTGGAGCAGACACTCTCAGGTATCAGTTTGAGTAATTCATCTAACTAGAAAGGACATAGAAGACATTTTGTCCTGTCAGATATTTTTCAAGTCTGTGAGATGCTTAAAGACTGTGATAAGCAGCGGTAAGCAAAGGATATTTAAGTGGTGATAAGGATTTAGTAAGCAAAGGGTATTTAGGAAACAAGACTATTCTAGCCTGTATAGGAAATGGAATTTATCTGAAATACTGTGATTATGTGGAAAACAGTAAAAATAACTGAAAAGTAGGTTGTACAGATGTGTAACTCCAGATGGTATCAGAGATCTTTTTCAACCTAAAAGATTCAATGAAACAGGAGTTTTGACATATGAAATATTAAAAGATACTTTGGTAAAGGTTTAGAAAGGTCGGGTAGTGTAGAAAAAGCAAATTTAAGGATAAAATGGCAGAAACTTTGGGGAATGAAGTATGAATGCAAAACCAAAAAGTAACCAAATTCTGAAAACAACTAAAGTGGGGGTATTTTTAATAATGGTCAGAAAATAGAAAAAGTAATTATTTTCTGGACATCTCCAGACTCCCAGTAACAGAGGGGAAATGCCCAAGTATCCTCTATTCTTATTCTTGGTTATTTCAGTTATCCATGAGCTTGAATAATGATGCCACAGAAAAATCAGCTTTTCAAAACTGTTTTTTTTCCAGTTCTCCTGACTTCCCACTACATTAGAGGCTCCAATGTGATATTAAGCAACATCTGGTGGAAATAGTTTTTCTAGTATTTGCCCTCCAGAGCATTTTGAATTGGCTATGTTTGATGTGCTTTTTAAATTTGTAAGGGATAGGAGAGCTGGTCATTTATTAATAGATCGAGACCTTACCTCTTCCTAAGAAAAGGGCTATGGTGAATATTTAAAATGGGATGTAATCTTCTAAACCTGAGCAAAACAGTGAGCCAAAAGAGGGTTACAGCTTTCCCATATAAATATAAAGATTTGAAAGTTACTCTTACACCGTTAAAGCTATAAAAATGCAACTGCTTTAAGGAGTTACAAAGTGGAAAATACTCCAATAGCAACCTTTTAAAATAAACACATGACTCACAAATATAAGGCTCTACGGGAGATCTGCTTAGACCATTTAATTACATAATATCTATAAGGAGGTTTAAAACAGCTTTGAAACTCAGAATATTTATGTTTTGTTAGAGAATAAACCAAAATGTTAAATAACCAAAAGAGAAAAATCTGAAAATTACTATGCAAGACAATATGAAAATAAAGGAACTTGTAAGTATCCAACTGCCCTGTGTGTCAGTGCACAGCAGGGCTGGTTTCTAGGAACTTTTTCATCTGTGAGCATGAACAGCTGGCTGTGGGTCTATTGCCTGATCATCCTAACAGTATCTCAATCACTGCTTCAGCTGCTAGGTATTTGTTCCTTGCTGCCACATCCCTTTTCTCTATCCCACTTTTTGACAGATTCTGTCACCTTTCCTCCCCAATACACTCAGTAGCTCCAGAAAAGGAATCTTTCCCACTTATTGTTTACCAGCTCTACTCAACCTCTTTTCTAATTAAAGTAGACACAAAATTAATTTACACAGAACAGTTTCAAACTGTCACAGAGGGCTAGTTGAAGTTTTTTAAGTGGGGGAGGATGTCTTAAATGATATCTTCTGCTTGGATTGCATCTTCACACAGTCTGATTAAAAACTATTTCATTTCTGTGAGTTTAATTCTGCATGAACCTTTAAAGAAATTAAGAAGTGAAACACATGACGAGCTGCATGTGTCCTCTGTGCTCACCACCGCACACTCAGTGCAAAGATGAGCCTGACAGCTGCCCTGGAATATAGGTAAGTTAGGAGAAATCTATCTTCAAAGAGCAAACAAGAAAGCTCATGTTTGTAGACCCTTTCAAAGAGTCCAGCTGAGAAGAATAATTTGGAGCCTGCAGCTTATGCAGACTGGAAGACACAAGGGGGGGACCCTTGCTATAGCACTACCTTAAAAACAGAAAATGTTGCCTAACAGTATCAAGGAGAAAAACCCCACCAAACACTAAATGTCTCCACCAAGCAGATTTGTAATGATTTTGTCCTGTTGCCTTGTTGGTATAATTCAAGCATTCTCCTAAGTGTGAAACGTAAATACTGTTAGCTTGAGGAAGTTAATTATTAGTATTTCTCAGGAAGAAAAGCGGAAATGTTTTTTTTCCTTGGTATACTTAAGGAAGCATACAGAAATGTGTACTTCAGTTTATATGAAATTCTCAAATATTCTGGACAGGAGGGTGGAGCAAAGGACTTTTTAATAGGTGTGCTATTTTGTGCATTGGGATTTTTATTTTAGGATATGATTCATTGTGCACCTACTCAGAGCTCCATCGGCAAGCACTCTGTGACAGGCAGAACAGTGTATTCACAATTCTATTTTGTACAGTATGTCAAATCACTTCTGCAACAGATGTCAACAGCACTGACAATCAACAGAGAACCACGTTTCATGTTCTCTGGTCATAACATTTCTTCTTACATCATCTGGCCTTTGCTAAAAACAAAAGCAAAACCTCAAGTGCACTAAATGTCCACGGCAGGATGGTCTATTATGCATTGGGATGTCTGAATTCTGAGGATTCAAGTGAAACACATGGCTGTCATCCAGTACAGGTGGCTGTTTGAAACACAACACTGAATGACTGTCCTCCATGGTAGAACAGGTTTATTAGGTCTTAAAAGCACTGTACCTGTAATCTCATATTGCATAATGGCTTGTACAGTGACAAACCCTAAAGAATATGATGAGTTTAACATTCTCATTTGCTTTCTTCCTATTTCTTTTATCTTCTTTCATTTTTCTTGCTTCCTTTCCTACTCACTGACAGAGCAGAAGTACTGGTAATCGAGAGATATAAATGCCTGCCATTTTACTTTATTATTAAAAGTTGTATTTCAGTAACATAGTATATATTTAATTATATATATATTATTAATAATTTAATTTAATTTATATTTAAGCATGTATCTAATTTGCATTTGAAGAAAAAGCATATAAAGCACATAAAATTGTGTTTAAATCCAGTTATTCAGTGTCTACTTAATTTATTAGAACAGTTTTCTCATTCAGTACCACAATGCACCTTTCCAGAAAGAAAAAAAACCAGAAGGTTAAGGCACACAAGAAAAATATTTCCAGTTTCAAAAGATTTAGAAGAAGAGAGTGAAAAGATGAAAATTACAGTGCTCTGGCCTAGAAACAGTAACAGGAACCATTGTCCCAGAACTTATGTCCTGCCAGACCCAATGCCGAGGATGTAGTGTATTGTAATTTTAGATTTGGAGCAACTGACTATTAAAGTAATTCCATAGAGGGAATATGCATTAGTTTAATTTTCTTAAAACTCCGATCTTCAATAGAAGTGATTAAAAAATGGAAAACTATTTAATAATGTAAAGCTACAGTATTAAAACAGTGCTTTTTCCCTGTTAAACAAGGGGGAAAAGTTATTGTAGGATGGTCATACTACAGACCAGCATTTATGCTTAAAAAGATTAATTAAGACTGGCTGTTAAGTATAAATAAGTGAATACATTCTTAACAATTTGTTATGAGACCTAAGGAGAACTTTAAATTCTTTTGTTGCATATGTTCAGCTCACAAAATATCAAAAGTACTCGCAAAAAACCCTTAATGCTTAAAAGCTAACAGAAGAAAAGATATAGAGTTGAAAAGGGAGTTAATCCAAAGGTATGTTTTAGCTAATATGCAGTCATTTACCTAATTAAATCTCAATACAAGTGAGGGTGCTAGTATAAATGAGTGTTTGAGCAAAACTACTACATACATAATTTGTATCCTAAATTTTATTTGCCACTAATCTAGACAAAAGAAGTTGGAATTTTTTCATTTTACATGACTGCTTCTTTTCACACATACTGATGAATATTCAATGTAAAAAGGAATCAAGAATAATGAAGGCTTCAGCTGTATAAGAGAGTTACATGAGTTTACATGATCTGTTTCTAGACAATTTATGTTTATATTTACACATATAAAATAGAACATTGAAGTGGATCTGCTTAAAAATTTCCTTTATGGTGAGCTCCTCACAATAAGTCTCAAGATTATACTATAATTAAAAACAAAAAAAATAAATAGAGAACCTGGAAGCAGCCAGGTAAGACAGAATGTAAATAGAAGAAAACTTATGAACAAGTAATTGCCTGTCCATTTCATTTTGCTCAAAGAACCCTTCCATTCCTGTCCCCTCAGTAACTTTACTGCAAAACCTCTGAAGTTCGCTCCAGTATCAAGGAGGTTGCCATTATATCACCTGTGAAATCTGACTTGAAACTCTGCAAGTTAAAGAGCAATTTCTCCTCTTAAATGCTCCTCTGGAGCTGCAGGCTCTTACACCCTCATTGAGCTCCTTCCTGCTTTTTTACTCCTTGATAAATTTGTGGTTTCTGAAATTGTCTTGTTTTAGAGTATTTTTATATGTCCCTAAGGAATGACAACCTTCTCTAATTCCTTCTCAGGTCTTACCTGATAGAGTCAGTCTTGTAAATAGAATACATCAAGTAAGAAGAACTAAGAGCCCCCAAGTTAGGCCACACCCTCCTATGTTGGAGAATGAATTTCCTAATGGACAAAGGGAAACACTGCTCTTCCATAATTTGCAGAGTATACACCACAATACAGCCAAACTATGTGCTCGCTGAAATCAGACATTTTCACTGTCGCTGAATGAACTAATGTCTTGCAGTCAGTGTAGGAAAAGCTTTTATCCAATGCTGATTATCTCCTGTGGTTTTTTTGGTAGCCAAGGAAAGGCAATATTCCCAAAGCATTTTACTTTTCCTTTAAAGCTATGCTACAAAACACTGAATGATTAATGATTTTTCCTTTTACATGTTATCATTGTAAAGCTGTTCTGAAGTAGATTACTACTAATTTTGCAATAATAATCATACTACACCCTATGACTCACTAAAAGAATGCCAGGGAAAAAAAGCCCTAGCATTTTAAAATGCCAAAAATGAGGTGGAGGGTGAGAAAAGGCACAATAAAAAGCATTTTTAGTGCTACAGAGTAAAACAGCCTAAAGCACAGATATATTAGCTATTATTCTGGAAACTAGAAGTACACAGTATTTTATAGCATTTCCATTTTTGACTGTGAACCTGAATCCCTCACTTTTAAATTCCCAAGAAATAGTTTACACATGTATTTTAGGGGTAAAGAGTCAACCCTGCAAAACAGTTCACAGAGAGAACTTCTCACCTTGAAGGCCTGAGTAATCTTTGGTTAACAAAACACAATTACATCTTGGGTTTGCATGGCCAGGGTTTTGATAGCAGGGGGGCTAAAGGGGTGGCTTCTGTGAGAAGCTGCCAGAAGCTTCCCCCATGTCCAGCAGAGCCAATCCCTATGAGCTACAAAGGTGGACACACTGCTGGTTAAGGCTGGGCTGATTAGAAATGATGGTAATGCCTCTGAGATGCTTAGGAAGAAGAAAAAAAAGTTACAGCACAGATGTAATGGCAGCCAGAGAAGAGCAGGGTGAGAATATGTGAGAGGGACAGCCTTGCAGATCCCAGGGTCAGTGGAGAAGGAAGGGCAGGAGGTGCTCCAAGCACTGGAGCTGAGATTCCCCTGCAGCCCCTGGTGCAGATCATGGCAGCTGTGCCCCTGCAGCCCAGGGAGATGCACAGGGGTTCAGAGATCCACCTGCAGCCCATGCAGGAGCCCATGCTGGAGCTGGTGGATGCCTGAGAGGAGGCTGTGACCCCATGGAAAGCCCATGCTGGAGCAGGGTCCTGGCAGGGACCTGCAGACCCCTGAAGAGAGGAGCCCACACTGGAGCAGGGTCCTGGTAGGACTTGTGTCCCTGTGGGGGACCTATGTTGGAGCAGGATGTGCCTGAAGGACTGAACCCTGTGGAAGAGTGACCCACATTGCAGCAGTATGTGGAGAACTGTTGCCCATGGGATGGATTCATGCTGGAGAAGTTCAGGGAGAACTGTCTCCCATGGGAGGCACCCCACACTGGAGCAGGGGAGACCCTTCTCCCTGAGAATAATAACAATAACAATGTGTGATAAACTGACTGTAACCCTCATTCCCTGTTTCCCTGCACTGCTACGGAGGAGGAGTAAGAGAAAGATGAGAAAGAGGGAGAGGTAGGGGAAGGTGGTTTTAAAATTTGTTTTTACTTCTCATTATCCTTCCCTGATTTTGTTAGTAATAAATTCAATTAATATCCCCAAATCAAGTCTGTTTTCCCCATGACAATACTTGGTGAGTAATCCTTCTTGATCCTTATCTCAAGCCATGAAACCTTCATCATATTTTCTCTCCCCCGTCCAGCTGGGAAAAGGAGTGATAGAGTGGCTTTTGTGGGTGCTGGGCATCCAGCCAGGGTGAACCCTCTACACATTAAAAAATACAATTCAATTTTCTACATTTCCTAAGATCACTCCATGAATAATCTGTACTGAACCATATTTCAGAATGCAAGACTGAAGTACTTAATTCAGAGTCACTTTTCTGGATCAAGATGATTGTCCTCATCGGATGGACAAAGGAAGCTTAACATTCAGCTCAGGAGTTTTTACCTCTTCTAATGTTCTAAAAAGACAAAAAGAAGGCCAGTGGAAAGGAAGCAAAAAAAGGACAAACTGTTTTTCTTATCAATCACCAAACAAATCAGCAATTTGTGCTCCTGCTTTCTGTGGGGAAAAAATCAAACAGCCTTTAAAGAGCAACAGCAGAAGTGTAGAGAAAATAATTTTTAAGAATCTGGCTTGACATTCTGAATTTGTATTGAAGCAGAGCCTTGGCACCAAAGGTTAAGTCAGCTCTTGAGCCATAAGATCTTTTTTGAGCTACTATTCATAAGAAAAACCATAAAAATAACAATAATTTTGTTAGTAAACCCCAACTATATGTTGGCCCTACTGAGATTTTAGCTTTGCCAAAATGCAAGTACAAAAATTAGGCACATGAGAAGTGAATTTAATTAGGAACTTGCCATCTGGCATAAGCAGGCAAATGTTAAGTGGCGTCCTTTCAATACAGAAGACACTATAATCAACCAGGGAACAGACTATAAGCTATTTCCTGTTTGATTGAAATGAGCAAATTAACTATGGGAATAGTACATTATCTAGTATTTTGAAGGGTTGTCCTCGAGGCTGAGCTGTAGGCAACCACAGCAAGCAGAGTAACCATAGTAAAAATGTTGACTTAAAATTGACAGATGTAAATTGATAAATTTTGGCAGTCTTTAAGAATATGACATGCCAGCTTTTGAATATATACTTGTAAAATAAATAATTGTATCAGCGAACAAGACATAATAGTAGTGCTATCTGAAGCAATGTTTATTATAATCTGGCATCCCATTCTGACAGGTTATTTTGAAAAATAATAAAGAATTACCAAGTAGTATGGAAATGGACAACAAACTGCAGTAGGCTCTACTCAGCTGCTCTAGTTGTGCAAAATAGGAGACAATTTGCTTGATTTTAGTAAGAAACATTATCAACAAATTCCCAAGGTTCTCCTCTAGTGAACTTGTGATTCGTAGTAGTTTCATAATTACTAGTCAAAATAATTGACAAGTAGGGAATACGTTCATTTTAACCATAACCAGAAGGTATGGTTAAAACCCTTTTTCCCTGTTATTTACTCAAAACATTTAATGTCACATCTTTACTTCTCACACTTCATTGGCTTTGCATCAGCTGAAGTGACAACAGCTGCATCCTAGTTGGTATGATCATCTCATTTACTGTCTGGATAACTGCACAGTTTTCAGCTGTGCAGTCAAACACCCAGTCAGTCCATTGACTGCTGGGAAATGGCTGCTGGGCTAAACACAAAGCCAAGGCACAAATCAGCCCCTCCCCTCCAGCAGAAAACAACTTCCAGAAATTCACTGTCCATTTCCTAAGGAAAAGGTGTCTGACCATCTCCAACCCACTGTGATGACCCAGACTTCCCCTTACTCTGTTATGGTGTATTAATCCAGCAGATAAGCACCAAATACAGTCTAAAAGTGCATTGCTCTAGTCAGCTATTGCACAAAACTGAATGGACCCTTTTATGTGCAGTATAACTAGCTGCATATCCAGTTTAACCATGACTTGGAGCTACCTGTACTTTTTCTAGCATTTTCTAAGGAAGTATCCCTGATATTTCCTAGAATATTGATAGGAAGAGGCCTTAAAGACTAACCAGCAACATACAAGTAGTCAGTGCCAAGCCTTTCAGATTTTCAGAATATATACATATCTTTGGGGCTCTTTCTCTTTAATTCTCATTGTTAGACTTTATAATTAATTTTACTTGCCTCATAGGAACCTTAAAATCTGATTCTGGCCTTGGCAAAGCCATCAATACCAGACAACTTAATTTTTATATTCTCAAGCAAGTTCTAGTAGACACTTGATGTACTTCTCTTTCCTCATTAACTTTGCTTGACGTGCTTAGATTTTAAGCTGTTTCTCAAGTCAAGGACATCTTGCTTTGCTATCAATAGCTAGCAGTTATTATTTCTTATACCATTTAATACTCCTTGTCTGTCTTCTATATAATAACCCCAAAAGATGAAAAAAATTAATGAAGCTGCATTATAAAGACAGACATATAGGCCAATACATTTGAGGGTACATGTGAAAATACTTACAGGTATCTCTCAAAATTCCCCCACAATTCTCTACTGCTTGCCACAGGACCAAGCAAGTGGAACGGATGGCAGTTTTGTTTGCTACTGAAATAGTCTGGGGAGTAAAGGTCTGGTCAAGACTATATTCAGATTTTCTCCTGAGAATGGCACAGGAAGAGAAGCAGTATTTTTGGATATTTGTGTTCTCCTTACAATTTTAAGACTGAATCAAGGAGGGATTGGCACTTTGACACCTGAGGCTAGAAGAGAAGTTGCCTCCAGATATACTGATTTTCATGACAGCTTTCCTGGGTATCTTGTTAGCTGAAGACTGGAAAGTCAGGGAAGATAGACACTGAATGTTGCATTTGTGATATTTAGCATCCAACAGCACACAGGAATACTCTTCCTGCAGTGATATGGATCCCCAGGTGACTGTGAAAAAGTGAAGACAATGACTCACCTTCAGGTTACACATTCAGAAACTGGAAGAAGTTGAATGAAAATGTGTTTGCACTGTTGCTAGGGAAGTTGTTCAATCCTAGGGGCAGATTGTAACAATGCTTCATGTGAAGGCCATGCATTGGGAGACCAGGATGAGCAGCTGGTGAAGTACTGTAGGAAAGTTTTATCTTACTCTGCGAGAAACTAATGGAGGAAATCCCACCAAGGACAGACCCTGAACAAAGAAGGAGCATTTTGAGGCTGCTGGTTTAGTAGTCAATCTGCTATAGGAAGATACCATTTCTGCTCTTGATGCTTAATGTGCAAGTTACATACAGGTAAAGGAGAATGGCCTTTAAGATATAAAAGACTACCTCTGTGAGCAACAAAACTGTGCTCACTGAACATTTTCCAGCAGCATCCTCCTGAAGTTGAGACAGGAAATTAGTACACCCTTCCAGTCATACAGTGTAACCTCCACAGAACAGGCCAATAGAGAAAGAGATTCTTCTACATTAAATTCTATCTCTTTGCTCAAGTAGCATTTTATATCTTCATGTATTGTAAGGATCTTGTCTGCACTGCAAGAGAAGTTTTCACTTGTCTTTCGCTGCAAAAGAAGAGATTGGGCCTTGTTTTGCACCATTATTTCTACTTACAGCATATTCTTATAGAAAGTTTATACCTTAGGTAGCTTGCTTTCTTATCCAGCAATCATCAACATTTTAAACAATGATTTGTACATGGTTTATATACTGTCAAGTAGCTCCACTTTATATCTTCCTCTGATAGCAGTACAGATAATCAGGTAATTTGCATTTGTTAATAATTTTATGGTTACAAAACAATGGAGAAAATATGTCAACCTAACTCATATTTATATGAGTGTTATACAGTCATTTATAATTAAAAAAAATCCCCAACATAACTAATAGAAAATATTTTGGCCAATGTAAATTTTTAAATGGCATATTGAGAAATTACAGAATTAAATATGACAAGAAAAGACAGATTCACAGTCCCTCTTCTACACTTAGGTAACAGTAAAATTTACATGCTTAATTATACTGGTCTATGAAAAAAACATTACTAAAGTATTTTTTTTCAAAAGTTTTTACTGGAAATGCCACATAAAATCAACTACTTGTTCTGTGTAGGCCCAGGGAACAGATCCAGAGGAGGGTAAAGGCCCCAGTTAGGAAAATGAGGTAAAAAGTAGCAAAACAAACAGATGGACACATGGTAACTAATAGTGTGTCAATTTCTTATGAAATACCGTGACCTTATACACATTTTGCATTCCCAAAAGATAACAAAACATAAATGAGCCACGAGGTTTTATTTCTTTTTCCTATTGAAAGAGTAATTATCAATTAGCAATGCAGCGAAGGTTCTGTGTCACTCTCTCAGAACCACCAAGAGTTTCAAACTTTGAGATCCATATTTGCTGTGCCTGGAGCAGGAGCAGCCCTACTGATAACTGGCTGCCTCTGAAGGATGCTCCCCAGTTTTCAGCAGATTGCAATGCAGCATCTGTAATGATGTCAAGTACCAACAATCCTCACTCCTCATTCCTAAGCCAATCCCATGTAATTCATTGCAGTTCTTGATTTTGCCTGCTTTAGCGAGGATCCATAAATAGCATCCTTGTGACAAAACATACAATTCCACAAATCAATGCTTTTCTGAGTACAAATAGTGTAACTTTTTCAGGGAGTTGACTCCATCCCAGCTAGAAGCAGTGATATCTTTGGAGATACCTGTAACTCTTATTGAAGATGGATGCCCTAGTCTTCTTGCTTCTTTTTAGGCACTGTGAAACAAAGATTCAGTCTTAAGAGGAAAGACAGAATTTAAGGAACAGTGCTTGCAGTCATTAGAAAATCCTGACTTCTACAGAACTGTTGAGATAATTCTTATCAAGAACAACTCTAATTATGAAAATGTAAAGTATAACTTTGAGAATGAAATTAACAAAAGTCTGCCTGGTGCATTTGTGTTAATCTGGGCTAATGATCAGGAAAAATAGCCTTTTTTTGTGTAAACGACGTGAAAATCTCAATGTTTCACTTAATAAATTACATAACATTTAAAAGAAGGATATTGATTTTGTAAAGAGGTATGTTTACAGAGGCACTAAAAATTTACACTAATATAATGTCCAACAGTAAGTTTTACAAATTAGATGCTTTGAAACGTTTACAGAAACTAAAATATTTCATAAATGACGTAAACTATAGCAATGCAGAGAATTCAGCAGCTATAAAACATTTGCTGCATTTTCCATTTTCTTTATAGCAATATGAAATCAAGGTGAAAGCAGAAAAGGATTTTATGGCTGTGAGACAATCATAGAATCTCATACCAACAGACTTAAGGAAGCCCCAAACAGAGAAAACTGAATGTGCCTGGAAAAGCAAACTGCAGTCAACCTATAAAGTAGAAGAAGATATCTCTAGAAGTTCCAGAAAAGCTTAGGGGGAAAAAAATGAAGTCCTGGTGTACCACATCAATCCCCCTGCCAGAGTTCTCTTGCTGTCTTAACAGCCATTCAGCGTGGGGCTAGAATCGAAGTCCCAATAAAAGAACAGTTAAAGGAACATCAGGACCATACACAGCTATAATATGACATTATTTTTTTTTAATAACCAGAAAACAAACAGTCCCTTTGGAAAGGTATTTAATTTCCTAGAAAAACTTTTTCAAAAAAGTGAGTGCATCAAAATTTCCCAAATTGTAAATAATAAGTTGTCTTCCACTGTCTATAAATATTTTACTTTCCATGTTAGAACTTGATTTGATGAGCAGCTTTTGAACTCCATTTGAGATAAAATTTTCTCATATCTATTTACTTTCCAGCTGCTTCAACTAATTTATAAAAAACTGCAAAAAATATAGCATGAAACCAAAATATTCACTATCTACCCTGCACCTGTCACTAAAGTGGATGACTGTACAGCTTTTTACCACAGGATTGAATTCAAGCCAATAAAATAAACTCTCTTTTCATCAGGCTCCTGTCTGTGAAACTCTAATTCAGCATTACATATGGGAATTCTCCTATCAGCACTCAGAAACACAGCACATTGTAGCGAGGAAGAGAAACAAAGCTTATCTCTGATGGTTTTGTTAACGCCATCCAACATCTTCCACAGCTTCTCAACTGAAAGGGCTGTTGTATCTCCAATCCCCTATTTATCCCGATATTCTTGCTTAGCTGCATTTTGAAGCCCCTTTTCATAAATGCAGCTTTCAAAACCAAGGGGGAAAATTATCCTAACCAGTATTGGTGCTCCTCCCTTGGATAGTTCACAAGTACATTTTAACAAAGGACAAATTTATCCTAATCACAAAAAAATGAAGTTTTCCCTTCCAGTGTCCATAGGAGAAATGCTCCAATCTCTGCCCCACTAACATTGCACAAGACAGAACATACCCTCTTGCCGTTTTTGTATCAGTTCCTTAGTTGCAGAGAATGAATAGAAAAAACTTGCCTTTTCTATCCTACTTTCTTTGATGGACTCACATAAGTATTCCAACAGCAGCTGATGGCATGGCACCACCCAGCCTCCAACTAAACAACGGTGAACTGAAAACACAGCTGTAGACTTTGAAAATGGTGCTGTGCTTGATATGTGGCTTTACAGCAAGATGACTGAGGTGAGATGTTAAAGGCACTGAGGTCACTAAGTACCAGTAAAATCCTAAAAAGGGTCGGTTTGGGTTGGAAATGACCTTAAAGATGACCTAGTTCCTGCCATGGGCTGGTACCATATGCAGGTATCAGAACTGGTTCCAAAAGCACCACCACATATGTGAGGGCAAATTGCTACACTGAAACAACAGAACCCACTTGCCACTGTAAAAATGAAGAGTTTGGGACACTTTTTTTAAGGTTTACACATGCAAAGGTAAAGAAAGAACATCCTTTTTTATGTTGAGCACATAACAATACAGAATACTAGCTTCAGAAGCTTAAGACCAACACAGAATACCAAGGGGGCACCCTCCCTAGATTAACTTTAATGGTATTTTGATGGAGTAAGGAAAGCAACAAGGAAACATAGTGAGGGATTTTCTGTCTTTCAACAGGACAACCATGGCAGGTGGAGTAGATGGTTGATGAAAGTCCCTTCTGACTGGAATATTCTGTGCTAGTCTATTCTGACACACCTTACATTGCCATGACCTGGACTTGCCATTCTACTGTCTCATCACTCTGAATCAGAAGCTCCTTCTGAAGCTTTTCAACTGATCCAATTTCTAACTTCTTTTCAAATATCAGAGCTCCAAACCCCAACACAACCCTTTTGATGTGTGCTATCATAGAAAAGACATGTGATGTGCATTGTGCAAGATCTGTGTTTTATGGACAGGTCTCAGCACAGAACCATTGCAGATCTACAGAGATGATGTTTCTCCACTGCGAAAATTTAACATGTATTTTTACTCTCTGTTTTCCAAGCTTTAGCCATCTGTTTATCCTTTCACAACCCTATTACTTGTGCCACAGCTGCTCAGTTTCTTAAATTTCCAGTTAGGGAATATCTTGAAAGCTTCCTGAGGATATCTGAGGAATCAACAAGAGACTTTTTACTGATGTAATTCTCCATAGGCAGGAACACATGATGTCATGCAGCTAGAATGAAATTTAAAACTGGAATTGCTCAAAAGACTGATCTAAAATTTGAAAGTGAAAATATCTAGCCATATTTCAAGTCAAAAGCATACAATAATTTGCTTTATCCCACTCTTTTCATAGCTGCTTTGCCTTTATGATACATACTTTGGAAGCCTAAAAATCCATCTAATTTTTTAAATTCTCAGATACAAGAACAACAAAAACAATGTCAAAAAAGCTGCATCTAAAACTTTCAATGTGTCAAAGAACCACAATTACAAGCGACAATGCTAAAGACTGACAGAATGCAAAGAAGCTTTTAGTTTAGCATCCAATTTTCTGAAAATTAAAGTACAACTATCAAAGGGGTAGCAGTATTAAAATGAAGGCTGAAAAATGTCAACTTTTGATAGAAAGATTACTTTTAAAGTGTTAGAAACTAGTCAGATGTTTCTAAGTCAAACAAGAACTTAAATGTTAACAGCTTAAATGTTTAGGTTTACATGCAATAGATGCACACTAAAATATAAAGAGAAAAGTTTTTAAGAAAAAGTAGCCTGCAGCTTACAGAAAGGCAGAAGAGGTTGTCATACCAAAAAAAATACCACAGAATTGAAAAAAATATGTAATTAGAATTTCTGATGTAAAGGAACATGCTACTTAATTTAGGTAAGGTTAGTTTACCTATTTAATGAACCAGTGCAAGAAATTCTGAAATCTGTTTTGGCAATCTCTGCATGGTGATTTAGGCATTAAAAAAAAAAAAAAGGGGGGGGGGGGGG